>CM076572.1:360780716-360908145 GCA_034641835.2 Pinus albicaulis | reverse complement strand
GAATGCTTTTACAGGGTTTTGACTGGGGTGTCCATAGGCTAATTGTTGAAATGATAAAAGCACATCACTCTTCGAATGCTCTCAGACTTCACACTTTAGGGGGAAATTTTTTACACTGAAATTTGTCACCATGACATTTTAGTACTCCCTTAGAAGCCTACAACATCAAATTTCCTAAAGTCAAGCCTTGACATTAAGAGAAAAGCTCATAAAAGTCTTAAAAACACTTGTACCGCACTTTCTCTCAGTATTGCCTGCGGTGCCGCACATTTTGGCTATAAATATTGCGGAGCCAAACACACTTTTTATTCATTAATGGTGTAGACCCCTGTAAAAGATAACATAGGCGCAAGTAAAATCTAGAAGCTCAGTTTGAGTCATTTTTGGAAGCTTCTAGAAACATTCCTACGGTGGAAATTCTGCTCTTTCTTGGTTCATGCATCCCATCCATTAAGGAGCTAACCCCTTGATGTAAGGAGCTAATCCCTTTGAAGGAGGATTCTATCCCTTCTTGTTTGGAGTTGTAACCTCCTCTCTTTCACTATAAAAAGAGGCATAGGGCAGCCTCAAATGGAGTTCAAGCTTTAGTATTGTTGGAGGTGAAATGCTATTGAAACTTAGACCCTTTTAGCTGAGATTTTATGTGGGAAAGATTACATACCTGTATGTATCTCGATTGGAAGATTTCAAGGCTTGTTAGAGTAAAGGAAACACATATTCTGGACCCCAGGAATGCCTGTATGACATCAAGGCGGACACGGTTGTAAGGCTCTTCTTATTTAAGTTAATACGAATGAATATTGTTTTCTCAATGAGCTATTTAATTGATTATCTCATTTCATGAATTCCTTGATCATCTTGATAGATGTTTGATTCATAAATTGATTTATTATACAGGTGATTTTGATCTTTTCTTGTATTTGTGACTACAGATCCTTGATGACAACTTTTTTCAAGCCACTGGAAAGAAGATCAGTGCTGGACTACAAGTAGGCTTCTAAAACCTTGTTATAATTAATTCCATGTCAAACAATATCTAGAGAAAATGGTTTTTATTTTTCCATTTGTTGCTAGCTGTTCGTAGGACACTTGGGAGGCTTGTCTTGTCTGCAAGAATGACTTATCCATCCAACAAATCCATACCTTCCAGGCAAGCCACTGATACTGTCATAATCTCATTTTTAGAAAACAAGATATTTTCAATATTTGGATGCCCCAAAAAACTCATTACCAATAATGCAGTTTACTTCAAGTCAAAAAATATGATTGACTTCTGTAATAAATACCACATTACCCTTGGCCATTCTACTGCTTATTACCCTAAAGGTAATGGTCTTGCTGAATTCTCTAATAAAAGCCTTGTGAATATTATCAAGAAACTACTAGAAGACAATAAGAAAACCTAGAACAAAATATTAGTCAATGCCTTATGGGCATATAGACTTACCACAAATAAATCTATTGGTACATCCCCTTATCAGCTTGTTTATGGGATGGATGTTATTTTTCCATCCTCTCTAGGAGTACGAGTAATGAAAATAATACAAGAACTGCAGGTAGAAACCAATGATATCCAAAGAAGGATAAATCAAACCATACACTTGCAGCAAACCAAGGAAGAAGTCTATCTCAAATCTCAAGTTTTTCAAGAAAATATTAAAAAGATATTTGACAGGAAGACTAAGGAAGATTATTTTTACATAGGTGACAAAGTTCTTAAGTGGGAATCTAGGAGAGAAGAGAATGGTAAACATGGGAAATTTCATTTCTTATGGAAAGGCCCTTATGTCATATATGGTTACAGAGGTAACAATGCATTATTTTTGAAGGATTTGGATGGATCATATTTGTCAGGTGGACATATCAATGGTAGAATGTTGAAACATTAATATTCCTCAGAATACCAGTAGTCCACTTTGTTTACTTTACTCATTGTACATAACGTTTCAGATTTTAGATTAGATTGGATGTTTTATAGCAAAGTTGAAGCTCAAAGAGAAGGCCCTAAGCTTTGAAAGATAAAATATCATAAGTGTGAATAATGCAGAGCTCAAAAAACAGTTTCAAGGCCATCACAGTGAAAATTCAAAGGCTAGTAGTCTCAAATTTCTTAACATTTCACCAGGAAATGCCATCCTCATGTGGAGCCACTGTAAGGGTCCTATAATAATATGATTCATAATTTTGAATTTACTATTATTAGTCTTGTAATATGTACATGCTTTGATTTCTGCAAAATTTTTTTCCCATATTAAAAAAATAAAAAAATGTGAAGAGGGTAAAAGTCCTAAAAGAAAAATCAAAGGACTTGAAAGAAAAAAAGATAAAAAGAAAATATGAAAATCGACCCCAAACAAAAAGAGATAAAAATAAATCATGAAATTGATGTAAATCCAAATGCCACTACTATTTAATTTTACTGCAAAATAAAGATTGTGTGCAGCTTGTTAAAAATGCCACAATCCATGAAGCTTAAACAACTTAATCTTGACCTTTCATGCTTTAAATTTTATTTTGTTAGATAGAGAATAATGATCTAGCCAAATAGTTTAATCTTGGCACATTAGTAGTTAGGTAGAGAATAATAAGGAGCTCAATAGTTTAATCTGAGCCCTTCGGAGAAATAAGGATAGAATTAGTTAGTTTGTTGTTTAAAAGAAAAATGAATAAGGGTTTGCAAGCTCAAATGCACCCATGTAAGTGAAGAAAAAAATGTTACGGTAGCTGATGGGTAGGCAGAAGTAGTTTTCACAAGCATGGAAAACAAATAATTGGTCATTCCATTTACTAATTTCCCTTCAAAATCATCCCCCTTGTAAAAATACCTTCTCCCCCTTGATTTTTCCCTTTTCTCCTCTTCCCCCTTGCAAAAAGTTCCTTTTTCCTAAGTTAAAACACATTTATCCTTGGAAAAGTAAAAATCCCTTTATTAATTTCCATTTATTTCATAAAACCCATAAAAATATTTTATCCTAAGTATAAATGTTGAAATTTTATATCGAGTCCCATAGTGAAGAAATCTATCCCCGATATCAGTTTTTACACTGTACTTAGTATATTTTACATCTCGCAATTACATTTCATTATTAACATTTTAACATAATGTATTATTTCCATTTATGAACCTTGACCTCGTATTTTAATTAATTCTTGTATATATCATTCCCCACCCATTATTTTTATTTAAACTATGGTTTAATATTCCCCACATGTTATATATCCCTGACCCATTATGTATTATCCCCGCCTATTATAACATTACACATACCATAACCCTATTAGCATGTATAAAACCCCGACCAATACATAAAATGCATATCCCGCATAGTTTAAATACCAGGCCCCATACCTATACAATCTTGCAACTTCATCACATTATCCCATCCATTAGATCATCACCCGTCAGATCAAATGGATACCAAACCTTATCGCACATCTGATAGCGCGAATTTTAACATACACCCAACCTTGTGAAAAACGTGGTTTTTGGAGCTCCGCTCCAAGCTATGTGTCTAATTTTCATTTGATCTCACCAATCAAAACTATATCGCCAACCACCTTTGGCCAGTGCGAAAACCGCTCGGCGGTTTTCTTTTTCTAGTTGCTCAAATCGCCCTGTCAATTCAAAAATTAACCACGCATTAATGCATTGATTGTTGATTAAAATGCCTATACCCTCCCATTTGCACCCTTTTACCATTTCTGTTACATTTTCCATTGAAGAAGCATTACAGACTGAAAAAATTGCTAATGACTCTGTTTTTAAGCCAAATTGAAACAAAATTCACCAATTTGATTACTATAACTGTTGTAGAAGTCATCCAAATCTCTACAAATACTAGCAAAGCCTCAGAAAGCCTTCCACTACTTCAGAAACCCTATACAGACACAAATATTCATTTTTTCCATGTATTCTTCAATGAAAAGACATGTTCTTTGATCCAAAGAAGTAATTTAACTAATCGAATCATTTAGGAGCCTTTTTGCAAACCTAAAGAAAGCCCTCTTACTTCCTAAAGCTATTTTTGCAAACCCTGAGGCATATTTCATAGATTTTGAGGCGTTAGACAGTTATAAATCATAGGGATTGAATAATTGAAGAAATTTAAGCCTCTGTACACTTGAAGAAAGCCTCCTTGCCTTCCAGTCCTTTCATAGAGACCCTAGACATATTTTGTAGAAACGCTAAAGTCCTGAAGTTTCTCTTATGTTACAAAGACTACAGTTAGGTTAATTGAATAAGTTTAAACCTTTTTTCAAATCGTATATAAAACCATGATTTCATCCTCAATCCTTCTGAAAACTGTTATACACTTTCAAAGGTGCTCCTACAGACCTAAATCAGTTTTTTTAAAGTCAAAAGAGTAATAAAATTGATAAATCAAGCAAAGAAATGGCTTCCAAAAACATTGTATCTATCAATTCTCTACAACACCCTATTGTAGATGTAGAGCACATTCCGTTAGCTGACAGATAATTCAAGATTACTGATAGAGTCACAGAATTTAACCTTCTTGAACTCCACTACTGGAGCCAAGAAAAATCCATAGATCAGGCTGATGAAGTTTTTATTTGGGAGTCAAATTTGCCAAAATATGTTGTCCCACAAAATTTCTAGTGCCTAGAAGTGATTAGACTTTGTCAATCCTGCTATTTCCCTGATCAGAGAGCCATAATAAACCTTGAAAAATAAATTCTATTTACCATTACTGCTGAGTCAATAAATCAGATGCCGTAGATATAGCCCGGGCCTGATGAAATCCCTTTATCCATTGAGGCCCTCACTCAACTATACATGAATCTGGACTTCCCCAAGAGGTTCCAGATATTTCAAAATTTCATGCCTTCTTTTGTAGAAATTCCCAAGATAAATCCTCCATACTGTTCTGCAAAATTTTCTGAAAGGACAAGACATATCATCTCCATGTTGTCTTTTATTCTTGGTTATTCTACAGATGAACATGATGATGTTGCAGTGCTAGGTTTTTTATCTACTTTCACACCTGGTCATCCTCCTGCTACCATTTTTAATTTTTCCCAATACCTCGCTAACAATATTCATTAGCAGTTGGTCAAAATTCCTTCTGAAGGTGTTTTTAAGTATTCCTCATTCTTATTCCATATGTTTTTATACTTTTAGCCTGAGAAATTTGTTATAAACATTAAAAATCTTGATGTATAAGGAAACCCACAATCAGTCATCTTTTGGACTTCCTTGAAAAGGAAAGACTCCAATGAGCTCACTTATACAGATTTTTTATATTATTTCATTCATCCTATGGTCAATTTGCTGAATAACAGCAGGCAACCCAGAATTAGTGAAGAGATTAAGAAGGTATTGCAGATGTCAGAGCATAATAAAAAAGGAGATTGGTACTTGTACCAAAGACATACTGAGATAAGAGTATATGGATCAAGTATTGTTCCATATAAACTACCCAAATACCTCCCTATGAGGTTATTTTCCCTTGAGTACATAAGGCAAATTCTTAATTCAGATGCAATTAATTTCTTGGCAGCAAAGAAGAAGACATAGTTCAAATTGAAAAATCAGGTTGGCCCTTTTATTTGTAACAATAGAGATGCAGGTCCAGAGGCTGAAAAATGTTTATAGGAGTTCAAATTCAGTAAAAGGTTTTTTTGGTATTATGATCCCCTTGGAGTTATAAGTAAAATGAGATTTAAATGTAAATTGACTCCCTATGTACATGAAAATAAACCAGACATAGAGAAATTCTCCAATCAATATGAATGGTTGGAGAACACCTTGGTAGAGGCAGAGACGCAAAGTGATACTAGTCAAACTTTGCAAACTCTAGTTGAAGAAGACAGGAATGCAAAAAGAAACGGAGAGGAAGGATCATACACCATAGAGACAACTACTAAAACTAAATTTAAATTGATGTACAGGAAAATGCCAAAGTTAAATCTTGCCAATAAATAAATGGAAACAATAGAGGTGGTTGATACAAAAACAACAAAAAATTACAATGCACCTCCTATAATAATTGAACAACAACAATAGCCTACAACTTCAAACACCAATATTATTAAGAAGAAACACAGTATTGAAGTTTCCTCATCTAAAAAACCAACAGAAAAAGAGATGGATATCAAAGAAAGATACAAAGAAATCAAAGCCAGAAATGAAGAAATTAAAACTGAAATATATTCTCAATATCTGAAACAAACTCCTGGCATCCAAAATAGGCTACTTTCTACCTTTGACTATAAGAATAAAAATATGCAGATGACATTTCTTCAACCCAAATTTCAAACTCCCAAGTCATATTCTGATTACAAAAAGATAGATTTTTAAGTCTTGGCCCATGATATTCATCCTCTGGACCAAATTGAGTTTCATAAATAGGCAGGAGAGATGATCTATTCTACAATGACCACGAAGGCCATGAGTGTACAGAAGCTACAAAACACTCTTGCTAATATCATAGATCAACTCAAATTGGAAAAAGCATCACAGGAAAAAGACAATAGAATTAAATCTTTGGAAGAATTAGTAGTTGAATTAGGATATGATCCTAAAAATTTCAAAGTTTCAGATGAATTGATAAAGAAGAAAAATGCAGACATTGCTGCATTAAAGAAGAAACTAAAGCTTCCCCCTACAGAACATCCTCAAGCAAAGGAAGTAATAGAGGATACAAATCAGAAAGATGAGATGATGAGTCTCATTCTATAATTGACTGCCCATATAAAGGAAATGGAGAATGAAATGGACAAGTTGGTGCAGGAGAAAGAAGCCAACAAATAACCAGTCCTAGTCATTGTCATTCCTGTAGTCACTATTGTTGTACCTTCCACAATAGCAAAATCATTGGCTCCTACAGTCCCCATGGATATAGCATTACCTGTCACTTCATCAACAACTTCAACAACAGAGTCTTCAATAACAATAACACAACATTCAGATGAAGCAAGCAAGTTAGTAATAGCAATGCAGGACATGTCTATTAAGACTAATGAGATTAACAGACTTAAAGAACAACTTAAAAGTCTTGAAGATGAAAAGAAACTTGCTAACATAATAATGAAGAACAAAGAGCAAACAAATTAAATGAGCAGTTGAAGAAATTAGAAAAATATCTAACATTGAAAGAACCCATGGCTCAAGTCAGACAACAACTATGGGCCAATATAATTGAAGCTTTCAATTATATTTGGCCATCGATACAGGTCATTTATGAATAGAAAGACTTAGTCATAGCATAAAAAGAAGTCATTCAAAAGATAAAAGAAGAGCTTGGTAAGAAACTTGAAGAAGCTCTTGAAATCATCAAATTTCTTAATTCCAAAAATAGGCAAGAAATTGAAGAAATTGGAATTAATGACAAAACAGAAACCATCCTAGAAGTTAAGAAGGTCATTTCTAAAAAGAATGTGATGATACAGCTAGAGGAGAAATGCCAGAACATGGAGGTTTCCATTACAAGGTTTATGATGAAATTTGATGTCCTAAGGCAAAAATGCCTTCCAAAACCATTAGTTATTCATGACACACTAATGAAGCATGATGACTATGACAAGAAAATGAGAGAAGTTTCCAAGGATCAGGCCAATATGCCTTCCTCACAAGGTATTCCAATAAGGAAGGCAATCTGCAAGAATTTTGAGAATTTGTTTTACCTACAACATGAGGTGAAACACATATTTGTAAACAAGCCTACATTATCAAAATACACTAAAGCAGATGAAATATTCAGGAGGATGATGAAGATAAAATTTCCAGAAGCAGAACTTTTTGAAAAAATCACTGATTTACTATTTAATCAGGTTGCAGTAAGCACAAAGTAGTAAAAATAAAATAGAGCATGGTGTTTTTACATTTACAGTTACAATTTGGAAATTAAAATTAGGAGAGTAAACAGTGAAAGAGTATCATGTGAAAGAGTATTAGCTCAAAATCAAAGTTTAAAGTCAAATAAAAAATTACAAAGCAGAGATAAAGCTGCCAGTGTAAAGGACACTTCACTGTCTAGTTGCAACCTTTGTTGAACATCAAAGAGAGAAAACAACAATAGATTGAAGACAACAAACAATAATTTAAATAAAAAGAGGGACAACTAGCATTAGTTAGAAAGCTGTCACTATCTTCTTGCATGAACATATTTCTTGTTCCATTAATATTTCCTAAGTTAGTTTTAGGATATTGTGTAAGAGTTTTTGTATAAATACTTCTCATTTGGAAGTATTGAGTGTGGATGAATTGTTTAACATTTCTATAGTTTCACTATTCTGAACCTAAGGGCGACTGTACAAATTTCAAGTCAGTAGACATGATTAAAGCAATAAAACATCATATTACAAGATTCATGTGTTGGGCCACTACAGTGAAGTATTTTCACTTGTTTCTTTGTCAATTTCTTATGTTTTTCATCAATACTTGTATGTTGTTCTAAATATAAATGATAAATCAGGAATTTTATTTTAGAATATGTTAAAAGCACTCTGTCTTGAACTGCTTATCATTTACATGTTTTCCACTTATATCTAGACTAAGGAACCTTTAATTTCTCCCTAGTTTCGATTGACCTCTGTCTTTTCACTCATTATTTAGATTTGAGAACCATTAATTGCTCACTTACCCCGATTGACCATTTTCACCATCAGCCTTGAAGATCTGAAGCAACCCAACTATATTTCCCTATAAACACTTCCCTTTAGAACATGATCCTGATCTGACTGCTTGACACAATGACTCCATTAACCCAATGGAATATAGACGTACATCTATCCACATGAGTAAGTGATTTCACTAACAAATCAAATCAAAATCCAAAACCAATTTACCTTACATAACTAGCCTAAAATAAATTAAAATCAACAAAGATAAATCATATAGAGAGAGCCCTCTCTGAGCATTAGGAAGGCTAGATCATAAGGCTTAAAAGTAGGTTTGTGGTTACCTCTAATATTCTTTAAACCAAAATAAAAAAAATAACAACTCTTGAGAATTATTATAGTGATAACAGATAGCACTTTGTGAGAATTAATTTCTAGAGGCTAAGCGGGATATTCTAAAGAATGAAGGAGGATTCAACCATGGAAGAATTTTTATAATGCCTCCAAGTCCCGCGACCCAGTCAGTTTTGTCGGAACTTCACAGGTTACTCCATAGAAATAAGTCACTCCAAAATCAATACCAGCAGAAGGGAGAAAACCAATGTGCGGAAAAGGTAAGAGGAAGGTTGCAGGTAGACAGGGGGGAGAGTGAAGCCGCAAGATGTAGTGGATCCAATCATTCTGATAGAAGCATTAGCAGCAGAGTTAAGGAGTAAGAAGAGGATGCAAGAATCAGAACATAAGTGGAGGGAAGAAAAAGAGAAGAGAATGCTGGAAGAAGAATAAAGGTGAAAAGTAGAATAAGTAGAAGGCACACAAAAATAGTCGAAGAAGAAAGAGAAGAACTGACTATTAGGATAGGAGAGAAAATAGTTATAGGAAAAGGAGATCGCTAAAGAGATTGAGGATTTACTTGAAATCCAATACATGGAGGTAGAACCAGATCCACAAAACCAATATGTCAACTGAATACCAAGCACACAGCATGTCACCATTTAGTCTCCCCTTCCTCTAGTAGAGCAAGCTCCAATCTAGGGAGAGAAAATTGTGCCTCTCGATGAAGGTCTAGTTATGGACATGTACAATATTACTTATGAAAAGATTTAGAAAACTATTATACAAGAACAAAAGAAACATTTTCTGAATGAACTTTCATCTCGTACATCTATCAGAGAAAGGGTGATTGTGGGAGACACCAAAAGGAATCCCAATGACATTGAAACAATGAACTTGGCCTTCGTAGGTGCAAAAAATTCAAAGATTGAGTTTCTGATGCCTGATAAAAAACAATTGGAAAAGAACTTGCAGGTTTCTAGGAAAGAGATTGAAGAGCTCCGATCATAGCCTTAGAAAATAGCTTCTGCACAGGTCTATCTAGAAGAAACAAAGGTATACATACTCATCGAAGTATCAACATAGGGAGAGACCATGCAAAATATTTATGGGGAGCTTGTTACCATGCATAAAGAAGTTTTACACTTGCATGCCTTGCATAATAACTATAAATATCATGTTAAAACTATTAAGGTTGTACAAGAATCCATTACTATCATACATGAATGGTTAATGCAATAAAAAGGGGCAACAATTGAACTGGGAAATAAAGAAAGGAAAGAGGAACAATTGGATAAACAAAAGGTTCAGATGCTCATCCACAATATCAAATAACTCACCTCGTTCATTGCAAACATGCAGGCCTCATATGCACAATTGTATAACAATGTGGATTTATTGGTGAAATCGCACAACATCCCATTAGTTGGCTCACTCACTGAGGTAAAATGTAGGAATCAAGTCAGGAAAAAGATTGAAGAATACTTGGAGCAATGCAGAAATATTTCCACCACGGAGGATCTTGAAGTGAACAGGAAAAACATGAAAAAGTACATTGGTGGTCCTGTCCAAATCAATACAATGTTGCTACTACTAAAGATGGAAGTACAAAACGGTTTCAAATCATTGTACCCAGACACCATGGAGGCTATAGTGCACTTCCAGCCTGAGAACATCACATAGTTTGAGTGACTGGTCTTACAGTAAAAATCTTGGAACCATTACGTGACCAAGAAACAACAAGTGAAAGTTGTTGAGCTAGAGTTTCCCCAAACACAAGCTTAATATGTTTTGTCTTAATAGGAAGTCTAGTTGGCTCTACCCAATTTTTTCCTATATGGGTACGCGAATATTGTAGTTTTATTTTGTAAATAATTTGTAAGTTAAATTCCAAGTTTCAATTGTGGAATGTGAATATTCATGATGTAAATAAGTAGAAGAGTCACGAGGGAATTCCAAGAGTCACAAATTTGAGGTGAAGAATCACCCATTTTGTTATAAATATATCCTCATAACTCACATAAAGGGATTTTTGGGGGCAAGCTTTTAGCTAGGCTTAGGCTTAGGCTTAGAATTAGAATCTTGGGAGTTTTTTGAGAGCCTTGGCTTCTCCTTAGCATATAGGTAGTATCTTTGTTTGGAGGAGAAGTTGTAGAATTCCTATTCCACTATTGGGGCTAGTGGTTCAACAATAATATATGTATGATTGGAACTTTCACTTTAATAAAATCTCAGATTCATGGATATGTTGTGAATATAGTAGGACTATTAATTTTGTATTTGCAATATATGTTATTTAACTTAAGCTTATGCTTATGAACTATTTCATTTGCATTAGTATGAATCTTGTTGAATGCATGTCGTCATATATTTCCATCGTTGTTAATGCGTGAAATATTTCGCAGATTACCTTGTGATATCTTTATGATCATGTGTTCCTTTGAGGATGAGTACTATTACAAACTTCTAAGGGGCTCACTCACTTTCCCCTCATGTGTTAGAACCTCCATGCTTTGGACTTTAATTTCCACAGTGTCACACACTTGTTCCCATGAAAGTCATCATATACTAGTCTATGACTTATTGCAGCCAAGGAACATCATTAAAATCCACTGCATCAACAACTGGGTCGTATTCTAGATGGGAATTATACACCAAATGGTGCGAGGTCTAGTTGGGACTTCATATCAGGGAGATCCCATGAATGTTGGAGGGTCCAAAAACGTTAAAATTTATGGTGCTCGAAGGAGGATGAGATGACAAGTTGAGCGCATGAAGACTATTTGAAATTTATAACCTCTTAAATGGCTTCTTCCAAAATATTAACCCAACCACAATTATTGATGTGTTTTCAAATATGAAATCCTATGGCAAGGGTGGAACAACAGTACTTGAGCACACCGCTCTTTTTTTCTAAATTTTCACTAAAGATAACATTCTTTGTGAGGGTACATGTGGAGGTTGTTACACATTGCCAACTGCTTCCATACACTCTTTCAAATATCTTATCATGGAGATTTACCACGCCTTTGACATGTATGATTACAAATATATTTTCAAGGAAATCATGCGATTGGGAAAAACACCCGATGAATCTCTTAACGATTTTCAACATAATTTTATTCATTTTTGTTTCGGATTTTCTCAAGATGATATTTAATGGAATTTAGTGAAAGATAATTTTGATTTTCTTGTTCATATTTCGATGAATCCATATGAATATGAGTCTTTCGAAAGACTCCCAACATACCTTGGTTATGGAGCTCCTCAATTTATGAAGATGGATGTTTTTGTTCCAAGCGACTCTTCATATTCTCCTCGTCAAACAACTCCATTTCCACGAGTTAGGATGGGCGAACTTGAGATTTTATCTGCTGATTTACCACCATCTTCTCCCACCCTATATACTCATAATTATAGTACAGGTTTGGACTGTGAATCTGATGCTTGTGATGATCATCTATCTCCTTGTCCTCCATCTACTGGTTCCTTTGGTCCTCTTTATTGTGAGTTGTTGTGTTCACTTGTTTCAACCATTTTTATTTTATTTTAATGAGGATCACATTCAGGATGGGGTTAGTCTTGAACAAAAAAACTGTGATGTCATTTACGATGACTATGTGTGGGAGTCTATTTCTGAACAAGAATCCGTGATAAAGGTTTATTTTTCTCCTTTTGCAACTCTCCCTCATTATCTAAACATTTTCCATGACTCTGTGTTTCTTGTTCAATCTCACGAAGAATCAATTTATTTATTTCCGATCACGCTCAAAACTTTTGGAATCTTATTTTTACATCTGAATGCAGAGAGGAAAAATATTCTCTTCTTGATCTCTCCAATCCATCATCTAATCATTTTGAACAAATTGAGGGTGAAATTTCTTGTTTTCATTCTTCCCCCCTTTACGATTCATCGGATCATGAGGATGCCTATATTTTTTATCTTGAAATTTATGATCATAACTGTCATGATATTTTCACTGATTCATCTAGTCACGACTCTGATTTTTGTTTTTGTTGATCTTTCTAATCCATCGAGTTTTGATGATATACCTTCTGATATTTTGTAACTACAACAAGCTATTGAGGAACTTCATCCCAAGATGATGGTTATGCTAGGTTGTCTCAGTGTTGAGGCTAGTTTCAATATTGATCAAGATAGTGTTGTATCTTTCAAGGATCCTCATAATTACATCACGCAAATTGAAAATAAATCTCTTTCATAATTTTCCCATTCTCCATCTGTTTTGCATGATCCTATCATCCAATGTTTGGAGGAATCATACATGGTGAGCTCTATTGAGAGACACAAGTTTTATTCTTACTTTATGTTTTCTAAGTTTGGAAGTCGAAATATAGTTCTTAAATTTCATTTGGTCGCAATATGTCTTAACACCATCATGCATCTTTAGAATGTTTTGCATGAAATTTTCTTTCATATTTTTGTATGTGTATTTTTAAACTTCAAATGTTACAGTATGTATCAATTTATCTTTATTTTTTTTTTTAATGTTGAATATATTTCTTGATATGTGTTCCCTTGCCTCATAGGCCAACTGGTGTGTAAGAGGTTACATTGGAAGTTTTAGTTTACATAAGCCTCACCTACTCTCAGTGAGTTATGAGTAGGGGTAGTCTGTTCTTTTCTTTGATTTTTTTTGTTTTTATTTACTTTATTCCCTTATATTTTTGTTTCTTTTTCTTTGTAGGATAGTGTTTGAATGATACCATGTTTGGTTTTTGAAGCAAGCATGTTGAAGTTTAAGAGGAAGTCATGCTACTGTTAAAAATTGGTTATCCATTTATTCCCTCTCTTTGCATGACTATTGTATCTTTTGGTCGATTATACTCTGATGGAAAATATGTTATTTCTCAAAGAAAAAAAAAAATGAGATCAAAATGCTTGAATCTATATCTAGTACCACCTACTCTAATCGGTCTTTTATAATTTTCAGTTCCTTGTGAACTAAGTCGAGTAGATTGAGGATGGGATGAAACTTTAACAAGTATGTCAGAGGTGTATAAATATCATAAGTATATAAATATCCTTCTCTGAAGGGACAACATATTCCACTCTCAATAATTCGGGATCCCCTTTCCACCCCACGAAATTAAAAAGTTCCTATGCCCAGTTCTATGAAAAAAATGAAAAAATAAATAAATCATAAATAAAATTAAATAAAGGGAAAAAAAGAGAATTTTTTCTTACACAGGGAGGTGAAGCAAGAACCTCCATCGAGGTACTGTCCAGGCTCGCTGGCAGAGAAGTAATGTTTGGGTTTCTAAAGTGACTCCACCAGGGTACTATCAAGGCCTGCTCGTAGTGGAGAAACACCAAAGATGAAAAAAAGACTCTGAAAATATTGCCTCAATTGTATATATATATATACTCATCCCCAATCGAAATAAATCAATTTTACTTGGCTTGGTTAAGTGTGCCACCGGTGAAGAGAATGGTAGGGAATACATATTTACCTCAATCTAAATAAAGAAGGTACGATGATCAATGAGCTGAAAAATACTTCCTGAAGAGTTAGATATGTTTTTCATGAGACAAGAGCCATAAAGAGAGATGTAGTTCTACCAGTGTGTCATGAGGTTTTGTAGCTGCTACAACTACCCTAAGACAATTTTCCCAATATTTGATTTTGGAGCCTTCCCTTCTGTCCACAAGAGCTTATCTTTTATTATTTTCAATTATTCCTATTATGATTAATATTTATTGTTTCATGTTGTGCTTATGATTAAGTTGATCCCAGCTTGATATCTTTTAATCACAAGCTAACTCTTGACTTGAATTTGCAACATTCTGGGGCTTTCCCTCGGGAATTGCGCAATATTGGATGGTATACCATCCTTGAGGGTCATAATTATGCAATCCATAAAGGGAATCCAACCTTGAGGTTGGAAAATGCACAAGTGCATATGGCAGCCCATCCTTAAGCTTAGAAATTGCGCAAAGCATCCCTTAAGCTCATGAGTTGTGCAATGCATTGAGTCAAGAAGTTTCCCAGTCCTCGAGAATTATGTCATCCTTCTTGGAAATATGCATGGAAAGTCTCCAGAAAAATAAATAAAGAACAAATAAATAAATAAAATAGCATCCCTACAAAATAGGGAGTCATCATTAATTTCCTGAATGTTGCACTCTTACTATTTTTGGAACATTCTGCCAAGTATAACATTTTCCTTGATTTTAGGCATACATGTCATAAACCATAATCAACCTAGATCTATTTAATAGAAACCTATAGAGTTAATTTATACATTTTATCTTGGATATCTAACATTCCCAAAGAGATCAAGGAGCCTTCAGTGGAGTTTGTGATGCTTTTCCGAGTGATTTTTTCTTTTGTCCTCTTTTGCCACTTATTTTTCTCTTTTTGGAGTTTTGCTTCTATGAGTGCTATTTTTATTGTTTCTATTCATGGTTTTTGGTGTTTTAACTTGTATTAGTTTTTAAAAGTGTTATTTTAGTCCATCATTCACATTTTACAAGTGTCACATTAGTTTTCTTATTTTTTCACACAAGTGATCGTCGTTTCCACGAATATCCATGCATGTTTATTACTTGATTTTTCATGTTGATATTCCACACTTGATTTGCAATGATCTATATATCCATAGTTATATATGCAGTTTAACTTGCACCATCACTTAGATATGCTAGTTTCCCACACTCCCTCTGGGCATATTTTCATTTCACTTGGATAGTAGTTGCCTTGCCTAGTTGGGCATTGCACAAGTCCAAGGCTCAAGTTTGTTGCTTGGCCTATGATATTGTGAAATGCATAGTACCAAGATGACCCAACTGCACATTGTGTAGTTCTAGCGCTCAAGCCTAATTCCATGGCCATTGAGACTGCACAATGCGTAGTCTCTCCCTTAGTCTACCCAGGTTGAATTACACATTCCAGAGTTTCTAACCTCAAGCTACATCATTGGCTGATGAGACTGCACAATGCGTATTTCAGGGAGCCGGTGCCTCTCCCTTGACCTCAATAACTGCGCAACTTTCCCCTTCAGTTCAGTGGTTGTTGTTGTTGTCTTTATTTATGAGTTGATTTTCTAAAGCTAATTTATCTTTGCCATGAGCTATTTTTCCTTCTACAGGTATAAATTTTTTATAGAACTTATCTTCAGCAGTCATCGATATCATGGCATCCAAGAGAGTTGTTTCAAAGGATAACACAGAGAGCAGTACTGAGGAGGTAGTTGAGATTACACTAGTAAACTTATTGGTTTATTTAGATACTCAACTTTTCATAGAAAATGAATCATATATCACATGGAAAAAAGTGAATGAATCATTTTCAACAAAATAAGCTTCAAAATAGATCTGGAAGACTGACAGGTATATACTAATGTTCAATGGGCAGGACTACATAAGATTTCATGCAGATATCTGAATTTCCCATGTGCACATGTTTTAAACAATAATTTTGCATATAGATCTCAAGACTATGACTCTTAACAATGCCAACGGACAAAGACTTTCTTCTTTTCTAGAAACATATTACCATATCATGTATCATTTTCCAAAGCCAACATCTCTCATGGGTTCTTAATTTTATGCTACTACCAACTACTTGAGTATAGAGGGCATTGTTAACATCAGGGTGAAAGGGCCATCAAAGTTCTGTCAGGCACCCACCAACACCTACAAGAGAGAATATCTCAGGAGGTCCTACCATATCTTGATAGTTCTATGTTGGAGAATCTATGGTTAGCAGAGCACTGAGACCTTCCCCGAAGGGTGGGAATTCTTACTAAAAAGGTTGCAAACAAAGGGAAATTGTTCATGTTAGAGAACTTTTGAGGTCTAAAATGGGCCTTCTAAGAAAATTGTGCAACAAAAATAAACTTTATAAGAACCAATAGAATTCAATATTATGATGTCAACCACGAGGGATCATTCACCATTTTTTGGGTAAAAAAGTAAAAATATTAAACAATAATAAAATAATAAAACTACTTTGTCAACTTTTATTTCAACTTATCTCCCTAAAATTTTACTTAAATTTCAAGCGAGAGTACTCATTGGATGCAAAATTTAATTCCTCATCCAAGGATCACCCATGTTGCATACTTTTCATGGACCCTACTACATCAAAAATGAGAAATACATGAAAAAATTGTGATTTCCATCATGTTTTCAAGTATTTCTCATTTTTTGTGTAGCAGGGTCCATCAAAAGTGTGAAACATGGGTACTCCTTGGACGGGGAATCAAATTATTCATCCAACAAGTGTTCCCTCTCAAAATTTCGGTAAACCCACATGGAGATAAGTTGAAAATATGAGTTGAAAAAGTAGTTTTTTTCTTTTTTTCCTCTAAAATTTGATGATATAATCTAATATTATTTTATTATTTCCACTATTATTTTATAATTTCCTTAGGAGGCCCATTTTAGACCTAAAAATTCCCCTAATCATTGGTCAAACTTGTTGGATCACTGGTTGAGTATCCATGTAGCTAACACCTTGACTCCTTATACTAAGGGTAGGAAAGCTAGAATTTACTTGTCTGGCTACTTATTAGATACAATCTGCACTCACAATTTATTTCTTGGCATGAATTGGACTTGGACACCATGTGAGCATACCGTTCATATCTATTGCGTATTTATTTCACATTGAAGTTGTAGAGAAGTAATGGAAAAAATAATTGACTACTTCCTCATTTCGTTATACAAGTTGACTTTTGAGGAAGATCCACCTTGCATGTCATGTTGGGTAATGTAAGCAGTGTCGAAGATAGTAGATTAGTTTTCCTCACCAGATGAAAATTTCCTCAGAGTGTTGGGAAGAAATAAGTTGCCACATATTTTACCGAGGTATGAAATTGATATATTGTTCATGCAACAATTTTCATATCATCTCTCCATAGGGTTGTCAATAACTTTGCACAGGAAGAAGAAAGAACCTTGACCAACTCTTCTTATTCAAATTGGATTATACGAGATAAATAATATAAAATTCACAGATACAAAAGGAAAGGTGACATAGAAATTTTCATTCAGTACCCTGTAATTGAATCCATATGATCCATAAAATGTTTGTAGAGACCACAGTGTGAGACTTTATTTCCATTGGCTAAGAGGGACATTCTATAGATCGGAGGAGGAACCATGGAATAATTGTTATAATTCCTCCAAGAATTGTTGTGAAGGAACTGCATAGGTTACTTTACATAAATAGGTCACTCGAGAAGTAGTACCAGCAGAAGGGCACAACCAAATGCGTGGAAAAGGAAATAGGAACGTTGCAGGTAGCCCAACGGGAGAGCGGAGCCGAAAGATGGAAGAAACAGAAGAGTCAAGGAGGAAGCAGAGGATGCAGGAAGTAGAAAAGAAGTGGAGGGAAGAATAGGAGCATGTGAGCTTGGAAGAAGAAAAGTAGAAGGACGATGAAGAAGAAAGGAAAATAGTAGAATAAGTAGAAGTCACACAGAAAGAAGCTAAGGAGTAAGAGCATAACTGGATGATAGGAGAGGAGAGTGAACCATTACAGGACAAGGATATCGCTTAAGATATTGAGAATTTAATTATGATCCAAGAAATGGATGCAGAACGAGAGCCACATAACTAATATGTCGACCTAATTCCAAGCTCATAGTAGCTCACCATTCAGTATCCCCCTCCTTCAACAGAGCAAGTTCCAAGCAAGGGAAAGGAGATTGTGCCTCTCAATGAAGGCCAATTATGGACACATACAATCTAAATTATGATGAGCTTCAAAAAAAAATTGTACAAGCATGAATGAATTTTTTTCGGATGACCTTGCATCTCCAACATTTGTCATAAAAAGGGTGATTGTGGTAGACACCAAAAGGAATCCCAATGTGAGTGTAGAAACCAACTTGGCCTTCACAGGTGCAACAAAGTCAACCACTGAGTATATGATGGCCAAGAACAAATAGTTGGAAAATACCGTGCAGGCTTCTAGGAAAGAGGTTGAACAACTCCGAACAGAGGCTGAGAACACAACTTTCGCATAGGTCTATCTGGACGAAATGAAGGCAACAATACTCAATGAAGTATCAACACTATGAGAGACCATCAATAATCTTTATGAGGATATTGTTACCATGCATAAGGTAGTTTTCCACTTGTACAACTTGCAACAAAAATGTAAAGATCATTTTAAAACTCTTAAGGTTGTACAAGCAACCATTTTTGTCATGCATGAAGGGTCAATGTGATACAAAGGGGCATCACTTGAACTAGGAAAGAAAAAAAATGCAAGAGGACATGTTGGAGGAAGAATAGGTTCGAATTCTCATCCAGAATAACAAATATATTTCCTCATTCATTGCCAACATTCAGGCCTGATATGAATGATTGTATTACAGCATGGATTTCTTGGTGAAATCACACATGATCTCATCTGTTGGATCACTCACTGAGGCTAAACGCAGGAATCAGGCTAGGCCAAATATTGAAGAATACTTGGAACAATGCAGACAGATCACCACCAGGGAAGATCTTAAAGTTCACTTGAAAAACATGCAAAATTACATTGGTGGTCCTATCCAAATCAATGTACCTGGATGCCATGGAGGCTAACATTCATTTCTAGCTTGACACCATCGCATAGTTTTAGGGACTCATCACACAGTATTTTAGACTCCTCTATTTCTACAGTATCACCAGATGACTGGTTATCTTTTATATTTTATGCTGAAAATAGTATTCCCTGACTATCATTTATTTTCAAAAATCTCACTCCCTTCATTATTTTCCATTTAACCTTTCCTTACCTTTCATTTTTCCTTTTCTGATAGTTTCATGCTCTAAAATCCCATTTTTTACCCTAATCTCCTCATACTCATCCTTTTCCCCAACTAAAACCATTTTCCTATTACAAAAACATTTCTCCTTTACTCATTCCCCTTTCTTTTTCGTTAAAAACAATGTAAAAACTCATTTGTACATTGTTTTTTAATAAATTTAGTCTATCATTTCCCTTTAAATAAACCCTGTTTATTTAACCTCGACCCCCATTAATCCCTCAGTTTTTAATATTTTTCCCATGCCCCACTGTTACGTTACTACTCGTCAAATATATTAAAACCCCGCCTTATATTTCTGCCCCGCTCTTTGTGTTATTTAAACCTCTGTTTCATTTAAATCCCAACCCCACCCTTTCAAACTAACCTGGGATCAATCAAAGCCCAACCACCATTCGATCCCCCATCGCCTAATACGACAACCCTCACTCCATATCACAACCCCAATTTCCCAATGGTTAAAAACTTTGAGGGGATGCGAAATGGGCGATTTTCCAACCCCTCCCTTCCGCCACGTATCATCTTGACGTTTTATTGCATTCCTCCATCCAAAATCACCAAACCACTTGTGCACTGTGCGATAAACCATAAACCACCTCCTCGCATACAATAAAAACCATCTTTGGTTTCTAATTAAAACCACCTACCCACTGCGCCTATATGATAAACCCATTTACCCTGCACAAACACAATAAGCCATCATTGCTCGCATCCCTGCGAAAATTCGTTTTTATTAATAAATTTTTTTGATGTTTGTAGGTGATCTAGACATTAGAAATTGGGATAAACAATCTGCGGTTCTGGTTCCAAATAAATTGATTAAAACTAGGCCCTCTAACTTTCAATTTGAAAACCTTATGAACCAGAGGATTATGAGAAGAAAGGAGGATAGTCATGATTATAAAGGATCATACATTCACTCCAGCAACAACGAGGTTTATTCAAATTAAAGGACAGTAAAGGCAAAAGAAGAAGATAGAGCAGTCAGGGGTAAAGATGAGAACAAATGAAAAAAACAGTTGAAGAATGGAGTTAAGGAAAAGGTATTCAAAGCTGAAAATGGTAAAAAGAGTTGTTAAAGGTAAAATTTCGAAAATATAAAAGGAAGATAAAAAGGGAAAGAAGAAATTATAGTGACAAAAAAAAGCAGTAAAGAGATGAAAAAATAAAGACAGTTAAATATTTAAAAGATAAATCAGAGAACAAATCAACGAAGGAGGCAAAGCAAGATGTTGGCCACCTCCAACTTAAATTTTGGTTTAATGAAAAGCTACCACAACTAATATTTCAATGAGAGATATTTTAGCATTAAATTTAGAAGTTATTGAAGTTAATTTTGAAGGAAATTAGTCAAACATATTTTAAAGTTAGCTTAGAAGTTAGTTTAAAAGTTATTACTGTAGTAGGTCTTTCAGAGATATTTTTGTCTTGGGCCTTGCATGGTCTCAATTGTCAAACTTCATTTACTGTGTAGTAAATATAGTTTGTCACCCTAGATTAGGGAAACCTCCTTAGTTGCAGTTAAATACTGCATGCGTTTGCATTATCATGGTTGGTTGGTTGTTGGTTGGGTAGCTGGACTTTGTTTAGACTCTGAGTTGCTAAGACTATTTCACTGGAACAATGTAACTATTTTTGAGCTAGACATCAGTAATACAAGCACTTTCACATGATCCTTGAGCAATGTTAACGTTGATGTTATCCCTTTTTATTAATGTTTTCCCTTTGGTTTCCATACTGTACATCAATTTCTCTGATAGCAAAGAAAAAATTTTAGATTAAGATATTCTGTTTGAGCACCTTAACTCTGTCTGTTATTGTTATATTTATGTTTTTCTCTGAAAGTATAACTAAATAATTCTTAACTTCTCTTTAGTATTGCTGGATTGTTGTCTTAAGGTTTGATTGGTGAAGTATAACTAAAGAATTCTTAAATACTCTTTTGTCTTACCAAATTGTTATCTTAAGACTTTCTTAGAAGTTTAGTTAAAGAATTCTTAACTGCTCTTTAACTTCACTGAACTGTTATCTTGAACATTTTCCTCTAAAGACCTGAATGCAAAATTTGGAGATTGTATACTCTACATTTATGATGAAGTACAGTTAAAGGATTCTTAATTTACCTTTAGCCTTATTGAACTCACAAATTTCTGTCATCTCATATTCATCTTGCCAAAGAGATCCATTTGATCTAGTTAGCTTGCCCTGTGAAAACCCTTGAAATGTTGATGTATAATTCAACCCTTTAAGACTCCATAGCCCAATGGATTAAGCTTCCTACATTTTATATCTATCCAACCAAACAAATAGTCAAACAAACAACCCCAATCTTTATAACTAGCCTAAAATCATAAAATATAATCATAAAGCTAAATCAGTTAATCATAAATACAGAGAGAGCCCTCTCTGAGCCGAGGAAGGCTAGGTCCTGGAATCCAAAGTGGTTAGATGTGGTTCTCTGCTATTTTTTCTTTCCAATCTTACAAATTACAGGGAGCCAACATAATGGTGACCATACTGGGGAATTATTGAGAAAACATAGGATTATCAAAGCTCAAAACCCAGTCAAAATACTGTGTGAATAAAGTAATTTTCCTTCACCGATTTATTTGTCTTTCAGCTATTTATAAAACTTTCAACTTCTCTGCACCTTGGGTATGAATTCTGGCTTTTAGAATAATTTGTACTAGATCCCATCCTAACCCAAACCCTCCTGCAATAGTTAACACTCTAGAAAAAAATCATAAGGAAAACTCCTAGATCTGAAAGTTCAATTGTTAGCAAGTCTATTCACAAGGAAACTTCCCTTCCTGAAAACCTTAAAAACTTGTAGGACATCCAAGATCACTCAAACCTTGAACAAAGATTGTTTAGGAATAAATCCTATAGTTGGATAACCCAGATAATTTTGGACCCATCCATCTTACAACAAAGTCATGTTATAGAAGCCTTAACCTCCATTCATACACCCACTGTCCACCTTCCTCCATTCAACCCTTCACTTGTTAACCCCCCTTGGGTTCCCCAACCACCAATCATGGAAGCCTGATATTCCCCATTAGTCCTACCATTTCCTTTAGTGCCTCTGCGACATGACTATCAATCCAAAATTTCTCTATTTGATGAAAGTAGTTCTACTACTGCTCAACAATATGTGGATAGATTGGATGATTATTTTGATAGACAAGAGATAGATGATGAAACTATTAAGATAAGAATGTTTTCTCAAAGCTTAGTGGGAGAGGCAAGGAAATGGATCAAAGTCCCGATCCCTAATAGTATACATGACCTCCCTGCTTTTCACCAATTGCTCCTAAATAAATGGGAAGTCAAGAAAAATCCTCTCCAAATCTTATCAGAATATGAAAACATAAAAGAAATGTTGGAGAGAGTGTCCAAGATTATTGAACTAGGTTCAACATTATATATAATGCCCTCCCTCCTCACATGAAACCCCCACAAGGTTTAGCCCTAATGAAATTTTCAAATGGTTTTGACGTAGAGATGGCTTATCAACTAAGAGAAAGAGATCCTCCTACATTAGAAGTCATGCAGAGGGGTGCAGTGTGTGTGGAAGCAAATATGATTTCCAAAAGGGATAGAATTTAAAATGAAAAGAAAGTCACATATAGGGAAGAGGTTGTACCATCCACATTTGATAGTAAGATTGATAACCTTGTTAGAACAATGGAGAGGGTGATGGAGAGAATAAATATGAATGAGCAAACTTTCCCTAGAGAAAGCCAAGTAGCTCCCCAAAATAGAAACCAGAACCAAAACCAACACTTTAGGAGGAACCCCCTTCAAATAAGATAGAGGGATCAAAGAGGACATGACCAGCAAATCAGGCCTCCTTTCCAAGAAAACTTTATTGATGAGGATGAAGAGGTGATTGAAGAGCTAGAAGAAATTCAAATTAATCTAATGGGAGTTAATGATGAGGTTACTGTTTTCCTCACTGAGGAAGAGCAAGGCATGTTTTCCACAACTCAAATTGAAGAATAATGCCAAGAATCCGAGGACTATAAACAAGGATTCAAAAATGCTATCATGTAAGTCCATAGACAATATGACCCTAGAAGAAAGAAAACCCAAGACATTCCTAAGAGAAATAATGCTAAAAATTCTACTAGAAAGGTCCGTGAAACTGATCCTAAAAAGACAGTAGAAAGTTCAAATAAAATGGTTAAGATTCCTGACAAAAATAAAAACAAAAGCAGTCCACAAATCAACACTAGTAAATCAACTATCATCTCTAACAAAACCGATCTAACTGATATCCCCGATGAAATAAAAAATCTGAAGTTGTTGCAAAAATAACGTCTGATAAAACTGATTCAAATCTGCCAAAACCATAGACACCATTTAGTATTGAGAACGAAATTTCCAAGATAAAAATCTCCATACCTCTCACTGAATTAGTAGGCCAAGATGTATATATATCCCAAGATTTGAAGGAACTAAACGTAGGAGAAAATATTGATAATGTAAACTTGAATGATGACAAACCTGAGCTTTTGTTTGGACCTGAAGTAGAAGGTAAATTCTAAGAGGGAGGTGTCCCTCCATTTTATGTTAGTTTGAATATCCATGATAAAGTCCTCCATAATGCCATGTTAGATTCAGGAGCATCTCATAACCTCATGGAAAAGGCAATTATGGAGAAACTTGGCCTTAAGATAACTAGACCATACAAAGACCTATACTCTTTTGAGTCCAGTAGAGTTAAATGTCTAGGCCTGATCAAGGATCTTTGTGGAGCCAAACTTCAAGGCACCCTCAAAATGGATATGACTATGATACCATACCAGTCTTTAGCCAACCAAGAATATTATATAGGGAAACTCTTATGAAATACATGGTAAGTAGCCAAGAAAATCTTGATAACTCCCCTCTCTACTTTGTCGACTCAGACCTTGATTCATTTATCCTTTACAATGATGAAAAAATTAATGAAAAAGTGACAGTTAATGAAAAAATAGTTGAAAGGGAAGAGGAAAAGGAAGAATAACGATACCAAATAGGAAATGAACAACACAAGTCTGAACCTAAACCTCTTTGGAGCATGAGTTTTGATGGTTCTTGTGGAAAAACTAGATCAAGAGCAGGTGTTTGGGCACAAAACACTAAGAACAACCACACAGAGGGTCACTCTTACGAACTGAAATTTCAATGTGCAAATAATATAGCAGAATATGAGGCACTCCTTCTAGGGTTACAATTACTAAAGAAATTAAAGGCTAAAAGGATCTTTTTCCATGGGTATTCTGAGCTAGTAATTAGGCAAATTAAGGGAGAGTATTCAGCTAAAAATCCTAGATTAAGAGCATACAGGAATGTTTCCCTTGACCTCCTAAAAATATTTAGAGAATATGAACTTACCTCTATCCCAAGAAATCAAAATATCCTTGCCAATGGACTAGCATTTGCTGCGAGAACATGTCAACTACCTCATGCTAATAAACTATACACAGTAAAGGTTAAATACAATCCAATAGTCCCTGATAATATGAGATATTGGCAAGTTTTTGAAGATAACCAATAGATTGAAGACTTCCAGGAATCCAAATATGAGTTTGAAATTCCAAATTCATACTTAGATCATGAAGAGGACTTCTTTACTGAGGAACAAACATGTAAGCAGGAGTCCCTTCGTGATGTTGATATAAATATGTTAGCAAAGAAAGACCCACATAGGAAAGAAATGTGTGAAGATCCAGAAAAATAAGAGTTTGGAGTGTTACAGTTCAGAGATAATACCCTGCCAAGAGGACTTGTTCCTCTAGAGGAATTTTTTTATTTCAATGATGTTGTCAGAAAGCCAAAAATGGAATCCAATGACGCAAGTATAGAGGAGTGAAATATGGGAAGTGAGAAAGAGCCCAAGTTGGTAAAGCTATCAAAGACACTGCCAACACCTATAAAGCATAAATATATTGAGTTATTCAAAGAATTTATTGATGTGTTTGCTTGGAGTTATGAAGACTTTAAGTCCTATGATACAGATATCATCCAACACAAAATTCCACTCAAAGGGAGCCATAATCCCTTTAAACAGAAACTACGTAGAATAAATCATGTGCAAATACCACTGGTTGAGAAAGAAATAAAGAAAATGTACAATGGTGGAATAATAGTCCCACTTAGGTACTCAGAATGGGTTTCAAATATTGTATCTACGAGGAAGAAAACATGAGAGATTAGGCTTTGCATTGACTTCAGAAATATAAATAGAAATTCCCTAAAGGACAACTACCCTTTACCAAATATGGAACACATATTGCAAAGGGTAGTAGGCTCCAAAAGGATCTCTCTGCTAGATGGTTTTTCAGGGTACAATAAAGTGATGGTGCATCCAGATGATCAACACAAAATAACTTTCACTACACCTTGGGGAACCTTTATGTATGTAAAAATGCCTTTTGGGTTAATGAATGATGGAGCCACTTTTCAAGGAGAAATGGATATTTCTTTCTTCGAATAAATAGGTTTCTTCATTATAATATATCTTTATGATATCACCATCTATTCAAAAACCAATGAAGAAAATCTAGCTCATTTGAGAAAGGTATTTAAGAAATGCAGAAAGTATGGCCTATATTTGAATCCTAAGAAATCATTCTAGGCCACATCATATCTGAAGAAGGCATCAAGATTGACCCAAATATGATTGAGGGGATATTGCAAATCAGTCACCCAAGAAATATCAAAAAGCTGCAATCTTTCATTGGAAAGATAAATTTTTTAAGAAGGTTTATACCAAACCTTGTTGAACTCCTGAGGAACATCATTAACATGCTCAAAAGAGAGTAAGGAGTCAAGTGGACCAAGGAAGCAAAACAATATTTTGACTTATTGAAGGAAGCACTTACACAGGCACCGGTTCTAACAAGCCCTGACTTCACCAAAGATTTCTTTATGTTTTCCTTTGCATCAGAACACACAGTTGCTGATGTATTATTGCATAAAAATACAAAAGGAAAAGAGAAGACCATAGAATTCTTTAGCCAAGCTTTAAGAGATTCACCTTTAAAATATAATATTATGGAAAAGCAGGCTTTTACCTTAATCAAAGCACTAAAGGATTTCAGGTTCTACATTATGCATTCACAGATCATTGCATTTGTGCCCCATACAGTGGTTAAAGACATCCTAACACAAGATCCTAATGGAAAAAGAGGCAAATGGATTATTTTAATCTTGGAGTATGATTTAGAAATCAAACCCACCAAATTAATCAAGGGAAAAGGGTTGGCTAAATTAATGGCTGAAACAAATTTTCAAGCACTAGACATCAATATGATTCACTCATTGGATTAAAAAGAGGATATGGTGACTCCACCTATTGAGGAAGCATTCCTAAACTCTCCCTGGTATGTAGATATATTGTATGTGCTTTTTAATCTAAATTCTCCTCCTAGTTTGTCCAAAACAAAGGCCAGATTCTTGAAATTAAAAGCTTTAAATTTTTTCATTTTGGAAAAAAAATTATACTGGAAAAATTCTGGTGTTGTATTTCTTAAATGTTATCCTAAAGAAGATGTAGATAGGATTATGCATGAATTTCATGAAAGAGAATGTGGAGGTCACCTCTATTGGAAAACCACTATCAATAACATCCTTAGGGTTGGTTTCTATTGGCCTAACCTTTTCCAAGACGTCCAAAAATTGGTAATTGCCTGTCATAAATGCCAAATTTTTGAGGGAAAAAGAAAGTTGTTGCATTTTCCATTACAAGAAATATCTATTGAAGCTCCTTTTCAACAATGGGGTCTAGATTTCATTGGAGAAATCCACCCTTCTTCCTCTGCCCATCATAAATGGATCCTTACTACAATTGAATATTTTACCAAGTGGATAGAAGCCATTCCTTCCAGGAATGCCACAGACTCAATAATTAGCAAGTTTCTTGAAACCAACATTCTATCTAGATTTGGTTGTCCTAGAAAAATCATTACTGATAACACTGTTGCCTTTAAATCCAAGAAAATGGTGGATTTTTGCCATGGATATCACATTAATTTGGGGAATTCTACAACTTATTACCCTCAAGTTAATGGGTTGGATGAATCTTCAAATAAGAGTTTGGTGAACATCATTAAGAAATTTCTAGAGGAAAATAAGAAATCATGGCACAACAAATTGGTACATGCACTATGGGCAGACATGCTGACAAATAAGAAGTCAATTGATATGTGTAGAAATTATATGCACTAAGAATGCATATGTCCTAGTCTCACCTGATCTAGCAATATTTAACTTCTTGTAAGATACTGAATCATTCCACTGTTAATCTATTTGCGAAAAAATTAATTGCACACACATGTGAAGCATAAACAAAAATCAATCGCACATAACACCGTTTTTAACCGGGAAAGCCTGAAGCTGAAAACCCCAACTATATACTATGTATCATGGAATCATATGAAAATCCTCATACAAAGCTAATCAATATCTCAATACAGTACAACCATCATACACTAATTAGGAACAATCTTGCAAATCCATGCACCGATCTCTACCTCCTGCTAGCCTGCCTCCACTGCACAATCCCTGCTGAAGAATAGCTCTGAATGAATTCGAATTACTCTTGCCTTGACTGCGCAATCCTCATTGGAAACTCCAATGTGTGTGTGATGCAATCAATGCATCACTATAGTCACAATAGATAGTCTATCTTTCCCTTTCACCTATCTCTCCTCTGGGTCTCCACTGGAACTGCCATGCACTGTAATTAACTGTTGTATTGTTTAGTTGATTAATGAGTTATTATTTGTGAATTAATTAACTAATTAATTCAATCCACTCTCACTAGTGTATCATTCAGCTAGACTAGATACAACTAGCTCAACTGAGTCTAACTGAGTTAAACTGAATATGACTCCATAACTACTTCTTCCAACTGTGTCATAACTCTGCCACTTGAGTTCTAACTGAGTCCTCCATGCATTAGCTCCAGTAAACCCTTGGTAATTGCGTAATTCCCTCAGTCCACTGATGTGCCACATATGTGCACTGAAACAAAGTGCTCCAAGAGAATAAGTTGATGTTTAGTGTCTGATTATTATTAAGAACTAATAAGAATCGACATGCATCTATTTTTAGATCAACGATCTATAAATAGACTTTGCCCAATATTCTAAAAATATAATTTCATCTATTTTTCCAACTTGATCAACCATCCACAAATGGCGTCCTGCAACTTTTGAAATATGATCACCACATCTAAAAATAGACTTACGCCAAAAATAGCCTGTGGGCCCACTTAGTGAAGGCGACTCTTTTCACTAAGCTCATCATCTTGTTGAATCTAAACACTCCCTCTGAACAAGATAGGGATAATCTTTCACCCCGATACTGCCTCTATGGTATTCCAATTTTCTCCTGATGAGCGCCTTCGTCAGAATATCTACATCCTGATCCTCCATAGGAATGTACTGAAGCAACATGATCTTCTGCTGCACACAATCTCTGATATGATGATACCAGATATAAATATGTTTAGATCTATCATGAAACATAGGATTAACCGAGAGTTTAATGCAACTATGATTATCACAATGTATCACTGTGGGATCATGTGAACCAAACAAACCAACTAGAATCTTCCTCATCCAGATAGCCTCACATGTAGCTTGACTTCCTGCCTTGTATTCTGCTTCCGCTGAACTGAGTGCCACGGATCTTTGTTTCCTACTGTACCAAGAAACTGTCGTAGATCCAATACTAAAAATCCCTCCTGATGTGCTCTTTCTGTCTGTTGGGCTTCCTGCCCAATCTGCATCGGTGAATCCATGCAACTTCACCTCATCCATCTATCTGTACCTTAAACCATACTCAGATGTGCCCTTGAGAAATCTTAGGACATGATTGTCTGCCTTCCAAAAGAGCTTGGTAGGATTAACCATCGCTTGTGAAAGATGGTTCACCGCATAGCATATGTCTGGTCTTGTATTGAATAAATACATGAGCGAACCCACCAACTGTCGATAAACAGTGACATCCACTACCTCTGCCGATGTAGCATCCTCTTTCTTCCAATTTCCTGGAAGAGGAGTGTCGATATGCTTGCAGCCTTGCATGTGAAACTTCTCCAGTATCTCCCAGGCATACTTGCCTTGAGACACAAACAATTCACCTTCCCGCTGCCATATTTCCAATCCAAGGAAATAATGAAGGAGGCCAAAATCTCTTCATCTCAAACTCCTTTGCAAGATCCGCCTTTGCATGAGTGTATCAACCGCTTCATCACCCATTAGTATTAAATCAACATAAATAATAATGATTAAAAGCTTACTCCTCCACCACAACTGGCATGTGTTTGCATCCGGCTTCTAATTTTAGTGAAGCCAAGTCTAGTGAAATAGCCGCTTTACCGAGTGTACCAAGCACGGGGTGCTTGTTTCAACCCATACAGTGCTCTTTTGAGCCTACACACATGCGACTCACTGCTAAAGATCTCAAATCCTTCATGCTACTCAATGTACACCTCTTCCTCAATGATCCCATTAAGGAACACAGTCTTCACATCCATCTGATGAATGTGCCAACCCATCTACACTGAGAGATCAAGGATGGTCTGTATGGAAGAATACCGTGCGACAGGTGAAAAGGTTTCTTGTCAATCCCCTCAATCTGTGAGAAGCCCCGAGCAACAAATCTTGCCTTATACTTCTCGATGCTCCGATCAACAAATTTCTTTTACTCTTGTAGATCCATCTTGATCCTACAACTCGATTTTCCCACCGGCCTTAACAATCTCCTCTGGGCATCAAGCTTGAAAATGGAGCCATACCTCCACCATTGCATCTACCCATGTGGGCTCCTTCATCGCTTCAAAAGAAGATGCTCTGTCATGATACACTTGCTCATAAGAGCCATGTATCCAAAAGAACGGCTGTGTGACTGCCTCACCGTGACCGTGATGTAGGGATTCCTTTACATTCTATGCCACATCAAGCTTCAATATCTCAAACTCTTTCTATGGGTATGCTTTCTCGCTTTGTCTCATGTTCGTTCTGAAGGTGGACTCCTCCACTCCATGAATCTCCTCCTGTGGCTGATCCACATCTAGAGGCTCATCTTTGGGAACAAGAAGTTCCTCCTCCACATGCAAGTGTAGCTCCCTCTCAAGTGACAACTTCATGGATTTCACCTCATTTAATTTTATATCCTGTCGCACAACAACCATTCGACTATCTGGAAAATACACACGATAATTATGGGGTGTTTTTGTGTACCCCACAAATATCCCAACTTCTGCAGTTGGCTTTCCTTTGTCACATGAATGTAAACAGGTGAGCCAAAAATCTTCAAATGAGAAATATCAGGCTTCTTACTAGTAAAAGCTTCTTCAAGTGTACTCATGCCATGTACTCTATGAGGAAAACGGTTTTTCACATAAACCGCAGTGTTGCATGGTTCCGCCCAGAAGTGCATCGGTAGGCCCTGGTCATGCAACATCGCTCATGCAACACCCACGATTGTTCTGTTCTTTCTCTCCGTGACCCCATTCTGCTGTGGGTTATGAGGCACTATGAGTTCTCTTCGAATTCCTTCTTTGCTACAGAAGTCTTTGAATTCACCCATGATGTATTCACCACCATTATCGCTCCGTAGAGCTTTCACTTGCTTCCCCGACTCCTTCTCCACCAATGCCTTGAACTCATAGAAGTTTGAGAACGTTTCACTCTTCTTCTGCATGAAGAAGATCCATCATCTATGAGAATAGTCATCAAAAAATATAACATAATACCTGTGTTTTGTTGTTGAAGCAACCGAGAAAGGTCCACACACGTCTGTGTGAATTCTCTCTAGGATCACCGAAGCACGTTTCTCCTTCTCATGAAAGGTGGTCTTCACAAAATTACCCATAGTACATCCCTTGCACTGATCTGACTACATAAGAGTACCCTTGGGAAGTCCAGTAGAAATCTGCTGCAAAATCTTCAAAGCGCCATGGTGAAGCTCGCCCAATATTTTGTGCCATAATTCGTCCTCATCCTAGCTCATCACTTCTTCTTCTTTGCCCACCATTGCAGCATAGCCATCTACCTCCATCTTGTAGAGATTCTTAATTCGAACCCCTATCTTCTTGGTTTGACCCGTTGTTTTATGTCGAAGGAACGCTTTTCCTTCACCGAAAACGACATCATAACCTTTGTCTTCCAGCATTGAGACCGAGACCAAGTTCTTCTTCAGACCTGGAACATGCATAACATTCTACAACAAGAATGGATTACTGGACTCCCTCTCAAAGGTAATGGTCCCAATGCCAATCGCACTGTATCGACCATCGTCACCCATCTCTATATGCATCTGGACGTCCTTCTCCTCCAAGTCACTAAACAACTCTTTGTCTCTCGTCATATGGAAAGACGCACCACTATATAGATACCACATCGATCCCATGCATCTTGAAACCAAGCATGTGATGAAGGAGAATTCAAGTTCAAATTGTGAGGCTAATTCCTCTCCAGTTGCAGATCCAACAACCTTCTTGCTCTTCCTCTTTTGTGGACAGTTAGTGACGAAATGCCCATGTTCGTGACAGTGAAAACACTTCGCTTTGGACAAATCCTGCTTCTTGCCTTTAGCTTCGGATTTTGAACGATGTTTCTTCCCCTTCCATTTCCTTGCTTGGGTAGCCAAAGCGCAATTCTCTTCATCTTCATTCTTCGATGAGGATCCATCCCCGGAACCCCACCTTATCTCCTCCTGCACAAGATCCGACCAAAGTCACTCCCATCCTGGCAGTTTCTCCCATCCATTGACAGAGTCTTCATAGCTATGCCAACTCTTCGGAAGCCCAAGGAGATCCAAGCTCACCAAGTCTTCATCATCAACAGTAACCCCCACACTTCCCAGTTCATCCTTGTAGTGGACAAACTTCGTGAAATATTTTTTAATACTATCACCCTTCTCCATTTTTATTTTTCTGAGCTTGTCTTTAAGTGCCAACTTCCTCTGGTCACTTCTTCTTTGGAAAAATTTCATCAAAGCCTTCCACATTAAGAATGGAGTGGCTTTCCCGTGAAGGCTGGACACAATATTTTCCTTCACACCTTCCAACAGAATTCTTCTCGTCTTTGCTGTCTTCTTTTTCCATGCATCAAGTAATGCAACATCGCCAGATTCCGGCTTAGGAACATCGCTATCGATGAACTCCTTCAGCCCATTATCCTCCAGCACCGCCTCCATATTGTCCTTCAAGGCTATCTAATTCGAGCTCCCATGAAGGGCATACTCCAATCGCAAACCATTGAAATCCATTTCAATGTATACTCAACTTCTGCACCAAGAATATTTTGTAGCAAATTCGAATTGTCCACCAGCACAAACTCAATTCATAATTGCAATCTTCAATCACCAATTCTCTGATACCATGTAGAAATTATATGAACTAAGCATGCATATATCCTAGATTCACCTAATCTCACAATATTTAACTTCTTGTAAGATACTAAATCATTCCACTGTTAATCCATTTGCAGAAAAATTAATTGCACACACATGTGAAGCATAAACAAAAATCAATCACACATAACACAGTTTTTAACCAGGAAAGCCTGAAGTAGAAAACCCCAAATATATATTATGTATCATGGAATCATATGAAAATCCTCATACAAAGCTTATCAAGCTCTCAGTACAGTACAATCATCATACACTAATCAGGAACAATCTTGCAAATCCATGCACCGATCTCTACCTCCTGCTAGCCTGCCTCCACTGTGCAATCCCTGCTGAAGAATAGCTCTAAATGAATTCGAATTTCTCTTGCCTTGAATACGCAATCCTCATTGGCAACTGCAATGTGTGTGTGATGCAATCAATGCATCACTATAGTCACAACAGATAGTCTATCTTTCCCTTTCACTTATCTATCCACTGGGTCTCCACTAGAACTGCCATACATTGTAGTTAAATGTTGTATTGTTCAGTTGATTAATGAGTTATTATTTGTGAATTAATTAACTAATTAATTCACTCCACTCTCAGTTGTGTATCATTTAGTTAGACTAGATACAACTAGCTCAACTGAGTCTAACTGAGTTAAACTAAATATAACTCCATAACTACTTCTTCCAACTGTGTCATAACTTTGCCACTTGAGTTCTAACTGAGTCCTCCATGCATTAGCTCCTTAAAGAACCCTTGGGACCATGTGAATTTCTCATCTACGACAGCTACATTTGTGAACCGAAACAAATTGCTCCAAGAGAATAATTTGTTGTTTAGAGTCTGATTATTATTAAGAGCTAATAATAATCGACATGCATCTATTTTTAGATTGACGATCTATAAATAGACTTCGCCCAATATTCTAAAATAGAATTTCACCTATTTTTCCAACTTGATCAACCATCCACAAATAGCATTCTGCAACTTCTGAAATATGATCGACATGTCTAAAAATAGACTTGCGCCAAAAATATCCTGCGGGCTCACTTAGTGAAGGCGACTCTTTTCACTAAGCTCATCATCTTGTTGAATCTAAGGACATGTCACCCTCTCATCTAGTCTATGGGATCGATGCAGTCTTCCCAACAACCTTCATAGTGCCAGTAATGAAGCTCATTCAAGAGGTTCAGTCTAAAGAGAATGATATATAAAGAAGAATAAACCAAACCATTCAGTTGCAGCAAACCAGAGAAGAAGTATACAATAGAACACAGTTGGTACAAGAAAATATCAAGAAAAACTTTGACAAAAGAACCAAGGAAAATGATTTTAACATTGGAGACAAAGTTCTGAAGTGGGATTCTAGGAGAGAGGACAAAGGAAAACATGGAAAGTTTGATAACTTGTGGAAAGGTCCATACATCATTCATTCTACAAGGGGTAATAATGCATTCTTCTTACAAGAGATGGATGGAACAAAGCTGTTTGGAGATCCTGTCAATGGCAAGATGCTGAAGGATTATTTCAGTTAAGAATATCAGTTTGAATTTTCTTCATTATATATAACATTGCCTAAACAAATTCCAAAAAGAAAGCTAGACCAGGTTGAGGCCCAAAGCAAAGGCCCTGAGCCTAGTCTGATAAAACAAAAACAAATAAATAAAAAGAAGAAAAGAGGGCAGATAAAAAGAAAAAGGTAAGCTCCATACCAAAAATGAATGTTTATGAAAGTGTTGCAAGTCAAAATGCCTCTACTTTTGAGAAGACCTTGTTCAATCATACAATCTAAACATGATTGTACAAATTTTGAATTTTTCTTGATAAGTTAGAAAATGAATATTTTCCAAAATGTTTAATCATGGCTTATCAGTAGGTAGGTAAAAAATGACATTGGTTCAAAAGCCCAATCTAAACCAATAGAAAAAGTATGGGATAGGTGATAAATGAGAGATTCAAAACCAAAGCCCTTAGTTTAGTTTACTTTTACGAATAATATTGTGTGCAGCTTGTCCCAAAAAATGCCACAATTCATGATGATCAAACTGCTTAATCTTGATTCATTCATGTTTTAAATTTCATGTTGATATTTAGTGAATAAATATATGGCCAAACTGTTTAATCTTGGCAGATGAATAGTCAGATAGAGAATAAAAGAGTTCATCAGTTTAATCTGAGCCTTTGGAAGTTATAAGGTTAGAAATAGATAGTTTGCTTTCAAAAGAAAGAATAATGTCAATATTTTCAAGTCTAAATGCACCTCAAAAGGAAGAAAAAATCATTTGAATCATAGGTTGGGTAGGTACGTATGCAAAAGAGTTCTTAACACTTAAGCATGCTCAAAGTTTTCAACTTCTGGTTGGCTATTCTGGATCAAGATCAAGTATGTTTCGAACCTTAGTTTGCAAAAAGCATAGATTTTAGTTTTGAAGTTCACAGTCACAAAATATTGCAGCAGATGAGCATTATAGAGTGGAAATCAGCCAAATAAATTAGGCGACTGATATATAAATTTCTTAACAACTCCTAAAGGAACTGCCCTCCCCAGCTAGAGCCACTGTTAGACTCCTGTATTTCTACAATATCGCCAGATGATTGGCTATCTTTTATATTTTCTGTAGAAAATAATATACCTTGACTATCATTTATTTTCAGAAATATCATTGCCTTCATTATTTTCCATTTAACCTTTCCTTACCTTTCATTTTTCCTTTTCTAACATTTTCATGCTCTGAAATCAGAATTTTTACCCTAGTCCCCTCATTCTCATCCTTTTCCCCAGCTAAAACCATTTTCCTATTGCAAACACCTTCTCCTTTACTCACCCCCCTTTATTTTTCGTTAAAAACAATGTAAAAACCCATTTGTACATTGATTTTTTAATAAATTTAGTCTATCAGGCCCCTTTAAATAAACCCAGTTTATTTAACCCCGACCTCCGTCAATCCCTCGGTTTTTATATTTTCGTCGGGCCCCACTGTTACGTTACTACCCGCTGAATATATTAGAACCCCAGCTTATATTTAAACCTCACTCTTTATGTTATTTAAACCTATGTTTAATTTAAATCCCGACCCCACCCTTTCAAACTAACCCGCGATCAATCAAAGCTCGACCACCGTCTGATCCCCCATCACCTAATCTGATGACCCTCGCTCCATATCGCAACCCAAATTTTCCGATGGTTAAAACCTTTGAGGGGTTGCGAAATGGGAGGTTTCGCAACCCTTGCCTTCTGCTACGCGTCATCCAAACATTTTATCGCATTCCTCCGTCCAAAACCGCCAAACCACTCATGCACCTTGCGATAAACCACAAACCGCCTCCTCACATAAATAAAAAACCATCCTTTGTTTCCAATTCAAACCACCTGCCCATCGCGTCTATCTGATAAAGCCATTTACCCTGCGCAAATGCAATAAACCATCATTTCTCGCCTCCCTGCGGAACTTCATTTTTATTAATAAATTGTTTTGATGTTTGCAGGTGATCTACACATCAGAAATTGGGATAAACAATCTGTGGTTCTGTTTCCAAAGAAATTGATTGAAACCAGGCCCTCTAAATTTTAATTCGAAAACCTTATGTACCAGAGGATTATGAGAAGAAAGGAGGATAGTCATGATTATCAAGGATCATACATTCACTCCTGCAACAACTAGGTTTATTCAAATTAAAGGACAGTAAAGGAAAAAAAATAAGACAGAGCAGTTAGGGGTAAAGATGAGAACAAATGAAAAACACAGTTGAAGAACAGAGTTAAGGAAAAGATAGTCAAGGGTAAAAAAGGTAAAAAGAGCTATCAAAGGTAAAAGTGCAAAAATATAAAAGGCAAATAAAGAGGTGAAAGAAGAAATTACAGTCACAACAAAGAGTAGTAAAGAGATGAATAGATAAAGAGAGTTAAATATTTAAAAGATAAATCAGAGAACAAATCAACAAAGGAGGCAAAGCCAGATGTTGGCCACCTCCAGCTTAAATTTTGGTTTAATGAAAAGCTACCACAGGTAATATTTTAGTCGGAGATATTTTCGCATTAAATTTTGAAGTTATTGAAGTTAATTTTGAAGGAAATTAGTCAAAGATATTTTAAACTTAGCTCAGAAGTTAATTTAAAAGTTATTACTACAGTAGGTCTGTTAGAGATATTTTTTGCTTGGGCCTTGCATGGTAGCAATTGTCAAACTTCATTTACTCTGTAGTAAGTACAGTTTGTCACCCTAGATTAGGGCAACCTCCTCAGTTGCAGTTAAATACTGCATGTGTTTTCATTATCATGGTTGGTTGGTTGTTGGTTGGGTAGCTAGACTTTGTTTAGACTCTGAGTTGCTAAGACTATTGCACTGGAGCACTGTAACTATTTTTGAGCTGGACATCAGTAATACAAGAACTTTCACAGGATCCTTGAGCTATGTTAATGGTGATGTTATCCCTTTTTGTTAATGTTTTCCCTTTGTTTTCCATACTGCACATCAATTTCTCTGATTGCAAAACAAAAATTTTAGATTAACATATGTTGTTTGAGCACCTTAACTCAGTCTGTTATTGTTATATTTATGTTTTCCTCTGAAAGTATAACTAAAGAACTCTTAAATTCTCTTTAGTATTGATAGATTGTTGTCTTAAGGTTTTCTTTGTGAAGTATAGCTAAAGAATTCTTAAATTCTCTTTTGTCTTACCAAACTGTTATCTTAAAACTTTCTGAAGTTTAGTTAAAGAATTCTTAACTACTCTTTAATTTCACTGAACTGATATCTTGAATGTTTTCCTCTAAAGACCAGAATGCATAATTTAGAGATTGTCTACTCTGCATTTATGTTGAAGTACAATTAAAGGATTCTTAATTTCCCTTTAGCCTTACTGAACTCACAAATTTCTATCATCTCATATTCATTTTTCCAAAGAGATACATTTGATATAGTTAGCTTTTCCTGTGAAAACCCTTTATGACTCCATATCCCGATGGATTAAGCTTCCTACATTTTCTATCTATCCAACCAAACAAACAATCAAACAAAACAATAAAAAAAACAATCCCAATCTTTAAAACTAGCCTAAAATCAGAAAATATAATCATAAAGCTCAGTCAGTTAATCATCAATACAGAGAAAGCCCTCTCTGAGCCCAGGAAGGCTAGGTCTTGGACTCCAAAGTTGTTAGATGTGGTTCTCTGCTATTTGTTCTTTCCAATCTTACAAATTATAGGGAGCCAACACAGTACATGTTGTGAAACTAGCTCCAAAAATAGAAGAAAAGAGATATCAATGCCTTAGAAATAAGCCACTTCGAGGGGGAAACGTCCAATACATTACATGAATGAACAATTCTTGGATGATACAAATTACAAAACCTCCTTTCTATATATAGGAGTCCATGGGGCCACAATGTAATCCTAGCCGACCTAACAATAATAGTTTAAGGGCACAATAATAACAATATGGGGGTTACAAGGGGTACAATAATAACAATAAGGGGGTTACACTAACAACAATAAGGGGACTATAAATAGTAATATAGGACCTAACATACCCCTCTCCTTCAAAAAAGCTCCTCAATGCTGAGTAGCTCGGGTGTTTGGAATAAAATTCATCCTCCCATGTAGAATCTCATGGGTAAGTTCTTCCCACTTAATGAGATACTCGAAATTAATCGATTCCGTAGTCAAGCCGAAGTCCTTGTATCCCATCGTTTAGGTTCCAAATTGATTTTTCCTTTTCCTCATCAGTTCAATAATACATTGAACTCGACTATTTCACTCTATGCTAACCTTTTTTAAGCATGAAACATGGAAAATTGTTGCACTCGTGGAAGGTGCTGTGAAGCTCCAATTTGTATGCCATAGTACCAATATTTTGCAACACCTTGTAAGGACCATAGTAATTTGAGATAATTTATTATCCTTCTTAGCTTGCTTGAGCGACATTTGTTTGTATGGTTGTAGCCATAAAAATACCCAGTCTCCTACATCAAAACTTCTCTCGCTGCGATGTTGATCTGCCTGTTGTTTCATTCGATTTTGTGCTAAATTTAGGTTATCCTTTAAGAGTTGGAGAACTTCTTGTTGATGCTCGATGTGATCTTCCACTACTTGAACCTTCGAATTTTCTCTTAAATATGATGTGATGGACGGTGGATGATATCCATAAAGTGCCATAAATGGGGTCATTTTTGCTGCAGTATGGAAGGAAGTGTTATACCACCATTCAACGAGAGGTAGCCACTTCACCCATTGTGTTTGTTTATCAGATACAAAACAAGGAAGATATCCTTCCAAACATTTATTTACTATCTCAGTTTGACCATCAGATTGAGGATGATAAGATGAGCTATGAGCTAATTGAGTACCCAAACAAGAAAATAAATCCATCCAAAAATTTCCAGTAAAAATGGGATCTCTGTCTCTCACAATAACCTTTGGATTTCCATGTAGCTTTTTAATTGTGTCCATAAATGTATTAGCAACTGTACTTTCTTTAAATGGAAAAGATAATTCAAAAAAGTGTGCATACTTGGTAGTTCCATCAAATACCACCACGATGACACTATTTCCTTCGGACTTAGGTAAACCTATGATAAAATGCATTGAAATATCCTCCCAACATTGACCTAGAATGGACAAAGGTTGTAGAAGACCTGGGGTCTTATTTGTCTCAACTTTATTTTTTCGGAAAATTAAAAATTCCACTACAAACTTTAGAATATCATATTTAAGGCCATCCCAAAAAAAATATTTCTTCACCCTGTGGTAAGTCTTTAAAAATACTGATTTTCCTCCTAAGGGAGATGTGTGCAATTCCAAAATAATCTTTTGTTTTAGTTAAGAATTCTTACAAATATATAAGTGATATTTGTACCATAAGGAATAATTTTTCCAACTAAATGTATCATATGTACTGGGATCTTGCTGCAACTTTTGAATGAGTGTCCACACTTCTTTGTCATTCTTGCATTCCTCCCTTGCTTTGGTTATCCAATTTGGTTGGATAATAGAAATGGCACAAAGCATTGCTTCCACCTCTTCATTCTTTCTTGAGAGTGCATATGCAACAACATTTAGCTTCCATTTTTTTGTATATTATTTCAAATTCATAACCCAACAGCTTTGTGACCCATTTTTGCTGCTCTTCTAAAGATAGTCTTTGTTCCAAAAAGTGTTTAAGACTATCATGATCAGTTTTTACCTTGAAGTGTCTTCCCATTAGGTAAGTTCTTCATTTCTTTATTACATGCAGTATTGTTAACATTTCCTTCTCATAAATAGGTTTTTGTAAATACTTTCATTTTATTGGACGATTTTCAAAAGAAATGGGTCTTCCTTCTTCCACTAAAACAACACCAATTCCATTTCCTAAGGCATCACATTCCACAATAAAGGTTTTTGTGAAGTCTGGCGTAGTTAAGACTGGTGCTAGGCACATTGCCTCTTTAAGATGTTCAAAGGCCTTAGTTGCTTCAGGAGTCCATGAAAATGCATCTTTCTTCAATAATGCTATTAGAGGTGCTGCTATTCTCCCATAATTCTTAACAAACTTGCGATAATGCCCTGTTAACTCGAGAAATCCTCGCAACTGCTTTATGGTTGTGGGGACTTTCCATTCCTTAATGGATTTAATTTTGTTAGAGTCTACCTTAACACCCTCGTGAGATACAATATGACCCAGATATTCCCCCTCTTATAATCCAAAGAAACATTTGGATGTTTTTGCATATAATTGTTTCTCCTGTAATAGTTTGAGCACCTTGTCAACATGTTGAACATGATCCTTCCAAGACCTGTTGTAGATTATTATATCATCAAAAAATACTAGAAAAATTTTTATAAGGAAGGGTTTGAAAATGGAATTCATCAACCCTTGAAATGTAGAAGGTGCATTGGTAAGGCAAAAGCCATGACTAAAAATTCATAATGACTCTCATGAGTTCGAAACGCTGTTTTTGGAATATGTTCAGTCTTCATTCTAATTTGATGATATCCTGAACGAAGATCCAACTTGGTAAAATAAATTGCTCCATCTAATTCATCCAATAATTCATCAATCACAGTAATGGGAAATTTATCTTTAATGGTGAGCTTATTGAGCTCCCTATAATCGGGACACATGTGCCATGATTCATCCTTCTTGTGTACCAATACTACAGGAGAAGAGAAAGAACTTTGACTAGGTTGAATTATACCCGCCTCTAACATTTCTGCAATCATACGTTCAATTTCGCTCTTTTGGACATACGGATATATATAAGGCCTAATGTTTGGAGGAACACTTCCTGGAATCAAATCAATAGCATGATCATGATCAAAAATATTTGGGAGTCCTTTGGGAGTTTCAAAAACATTGGAATGATTGTCCAAGACTTTTTGGAGATCTGCATAAACAGTTGATTTTTATGTTGGAACTTATAGTGAGCATAATTGTGCAATTATGCCTCATTTTTCTTTATTTAGAAGATTTGTCATGACATTAGAGCTTATTATCTTTCCCAAAATCCCTCCAATACCCCGTAATTCGACTTCCTTCCCTTCTGAAAAACATTTCAAGAAAAGTTCTTGAAAATTAAAAGCTACTGTCCCCAAAGATTGTAACCATTATACTCCTAGTACAACATCAGCACCTCCCATAGGAATGGAAAGCATTGGAATATTCAATACATATTCTCCCATGATTAGCTTGATATTATGGCATTTTCTAGAGCAATTTATAGATCCTCCATTTTCACCATCACTTGACATTCTGGTGCTGGGTATAGGAAATAATTCAATTCCTTGGCTACCTTACAATGAATAAAATTATGGGTACTTCAATTCCTTGGCTACCTTACAATGAATAAAATTATGGGTACTTCTAGAGAAATTTATAGATCCTCCATTTTCACCATCACTTGACATTCTAGTGCTAGGTATAGGAAACAATTCAATTCCTTGGCTACCTTACAATGAATAAAATTATGGGTACTACCTGAATCAATCAATACTATTACCTTTTTCTTCTTGATATGTCCTTCTATCTTGAGAGTTTGAGGAGTGGTAATTCCTGCCAATGCATTACATGATATGGTCGGACTCATTTCTTCCTCTTCTAGGGTTTGTTCTTGGTGTATATCCTCTTCTTGTTCATTTTCTTCTTCCTCTTCACAATGTATGTAAAATAATTTTTTCTCAACACACTTATGACCTTTAGTGTATTTTCTATCACAACCGTAGCAAAGCCCTTTTGCTCTTTTTTCTTCCAATTGTTGTGGTGTCAACCTTGTAGGTTGTTGAAATCTAGGAGTAGCAACAATTCCCCCTTTATAGAAGTGAGTGGTAGGCTTCGTTGTCGCCATAATTTTACATTCAATTTTTCTTGCCAACCTGAATGCCTTCTCCAATGAATTAGGTTCCAAAATGCGAACTTCATGTTGGATGTTATCCTTTAAAGTACCTATGAAGATATTAATCCTGTGTTTCTCTGGAATATCAGTTACCCTTATATTCAATTTTTGGAAGTCCTCAATGTGCTCCTCCATTAAATGCCTTTTTTTGAGATTTATCAATTGGCTAAAGAAGGTGTTGCTTTTTGTATCCTCATAATGTGCTATCATTTCCTCTGTAAAAATTGACCAAGTGACAATTTTTTTACGGGAGAAAAGTCATTGATACCATACAAATGTATTTTTTTCTAAATGTAAAGTTGCAATGCGTACCTTTTGTGTGTTTTGCACATTATTGAGATCAAAATATTGCTCCATCTATAGTATCCATGTTACAAGATCCTTTCCATCAAACTTCCTCATATCCATTTTTGGAATATGGTGGTTCTTCCCGCCAACATTAGAGTTTATGAAATCACGATTAACATTTATTTTATTCTCATCATGAGTTTCTTCTACTATCTTTTCACCATTAGGAAACATTTTTTGTATCAACTTTGTGAAACCTTCCATGTCTTCTTTTAGATCATTCTTCATGTTTTCCATTTTTTCATCGATCTTAGCTTCCATGTTATCCATCTTAGATTCCATGCCAGCTTCCATGCCATCTATCCTAGCTTCCATGTCATTTTCCAAACCATCCATCTTAGATTCCACGCATTTATTCAAACCATCCATCTTAGTTTCCATACCTTTCTTCAAAACTTCCATGTCATTTTTTGTTGCTCTTTGCGAGAGCGAAATGTTTTGCACTTGCTCTTGTAAATTTGATATGTCATGTTGCCATTCTTCGTCTTCATGAGTCATAGTAGAGCCTTCTAAAGGCTTAATGGGTGTTGAATTATTTTTAGGGGCCATTTTAGAATCTAATACTAATATATATTCTACAATATGCCCTTGGAATCAATTCAACTTGATTCTTCAAACAAGACTTATGCAATTCAGGAAAAAAATATATACCTTTTACTTGCTTTTGAGGAACTCTATATTGAAATTGAATTATCTCTCTAATTGTAGATCCTCAATATCTGAAATTCGGCCTTGTAGTATCCCTCTGAAGCTTCTTTCAAATGTCATAGGTCTGACCTGATTTGGATTCTTCAAGGCAAAGTTATGTCCAATCTCCCATAATGACCCAATTATGGACTAGTTCAGTAGAGCAAAATTGTACGACTTGCCACCTATCCCTTTTTCCTCCTTTGGCTCTGAAATTGATAGAAAAAACACTGTAGTTCGTGTACTTGTGGCCACTTTTTACAGCATACCAAACCAATGCTCAGAGAGAGAGTTATGAAAATTTTCCCACGGTAACCTCTTTGAGATGAAATTCAGGAGCCTGAAAAAGACCTAACTTCCACAGATCATATCTCCGAAAATATTACGAACCAAGCTCTAAAATTTTGTGAAAATGTTCCTTAGGATTTTGGCTTAGTCTCTAAACATTTCAGCTTCTGAAACTTCGTAGAAAAAAAGTTATAGTGCAAATTCTGTGATGACCTGTTTAGGTTAAATTCAGTAGCCTGCAAAACGCCCTAACTTCCACAGATCATATCTCTGAAAATATTGTGAACCAAGCTTTGAAGTTTTTTGAATATGTCCTTAGGATTTCAGCTTCATAGTCTGAAAATTTCAGCTTCTGAACCTTCGTAGAAAAACATTTATAGCGAAAATTCCACGATGACTGGTTTGGGGCAATGAAAACCCTAGAATCCAAAGCTTTGATACTAAATGTTGTGAAACCAGCTCCAAAAATAGAAGAAAAGAGATATCAATGCCTTAGAAATAAGCCACTTTGAGGGGGAAACCTCCAATACATTACATGAATGAACAATTCTTGGATGATACAAATTAGAAAACCTCCTTTCTATATATAGGAGTCCATGGGGCCACAATGTAATCGTAGCCGACCTAACAATAATAATTTAAGGGCACAATAATAAAAATATGGGGGTTACAAGGGTACAATAATAACAATAAGGGGGTTACACTAACAACAATAAGGGACTATACTAGTAATATAGGGACCTAACAGTACAAATCTTGGCACCATTATGTGACTGCGAAACAACAAGTGGAGTTTGTTGAGTTTATTTTCCCCAAACTCAAGTTTAATCTATTTTTTCTTATTAGGAAGTCTACTTAGCTCTACCCAATTTTGACCTATATGGGTACGAGTATATTGTAATATTCTTTTGTAAATAATCTGTAAGTGAAATTCGAAGTTTCAATTGTGGAATGTGAAGAGTCATGACGTAAAGAAGTTGAAGAGTCATGAGGGAAGTGCAATAGTCACAAAGGGGAGGTGAAGAGTCGACCCTTTTTTTATAAATATATCCTCATAACTCATGTAAAAGGATTTTGGGAGCCAAGCTTTTGGATAGGCTTAGGCTTAGAATCATGAGCTTGGGCGTTTTGTGAGAGCCTTGGCTTCTCCTTAGCATAGAGGGAGTATATTTCTTTGGGGAGCAGATTTAGACTTCATGTTACACTATTGGGGCTAGTGGTTCGTCAGTTGTATATGTATGACTGGAACTGTCACTTTAATAAAATATCAGAGTCGACACATTTTCATACATATGTTTTGAATATAGTAGGAGTATTCTTGTTGTATTTTCAAGGTATGTTATTTCACTTAAGCTTATGCTTATGAAATATTTTTTTTTCATTAGTATGAATCTTGTTGAATGTGTGTTGTTGCATATTTCCATCACTGTTAACTTGTGAACCATTTCACGTATTAGCTTGTGATGTCTTTATGCCCTTGTGTTCCTCTCAAGTTGTGTAATATTACAGGCTTCTAAGGGTATCACTGACTTTACCCTCGTGTCTTGGAACACCCATTAATTGCATCTGAATTTCCGCAGATTCACACACTTGTTCCCACCAAAGTCACCATACACCACTTTATTTATTATTGCAGTCAAGGAACATCATTAAAACCCATTAAATTGCTTATTGAGTTGTATTCTGGATGGCACACGTACACCAAATAGTGTTAGGTCTAGTTTGGACTTCATATCGGGGAGATCCCCTAAAATTGGGGGGTCCATCATTGTCAACACAATATCATTTGGAATTTCCCACTAACTATCCATAAGGATTGCATAGTCTCTTTCCCTATCAAATGTGCAATTATTGTCATCAGGAATTGTGCAATGTCTTCCACTAAGGCATGCACAGTCATTGTCAGTAAGGACTATGCAGGACCTATCTCTAAAGACTATGCAAGCCACTATTTTTTAAGAGTATGCAATGATTGTCTTCAAGGGTAGACATTAGCTACTAGGCTTGCTCAAAAGGGGTGCGCTTATGAATGCATTAAAGCTAACAATGTGTAATAAATTGGCTTCAACTTTTAGAGTCTTTTGAAGAAAATTTGAACACTTAGAAAAACATCAAGTCGTCATGAAGTGACTATGAATAACTTGAATTGATAGATCATAAGATCACAAGGAGGCTCCAAAATTTGTATGTAGGTAAAATTTTTAAAGGGTGTTTGTCGCAGTGACAACAAATAGGTTTTTAGATCAAATAATTTATGTTTAATATTTAATGTCTTCCATACATATCTATATTCCTTTTTTAATGTTTTTTAAGTCCATGAGGTCTATAAAAAAATTCCCAACCAACTCTTTCTATTATATCATATTTTCTTGTGAATATTATTTTTTGCATTGTGTTTTCCCTCTATCAAATCTCTAAATCCTATTAAAATGTAACATAGATTTCTTTTCTCATATCAAAGTTGAAAACAAAATATACTATAATGTAAAAGCTCAACAAAAATTTCTTGTCTCATATATATGTTCCGTGTTTACTATATTCATTAATGATGATTATGTTTATTGAAATTGAAATTTGAATTATGTTACGACCTCGACACCAAGTAATCTCTAAAATAGAAACTTTTTCTGCCAAGAAAAGAGAAAACGTAACTGTATCATTTTAAATTTTTTTTGGGATAAATTCAAAGACCATAGAGAAAATTTTAGGGTTTACAAAAATATCAGCGAAACCCATGATTTCTATCTTAATAAGCACTGTCGCCTAAAAAACAAATAAAATCTTAGTGTCTTTAACAATTGCAATATTATTTTCCCCTTGGAGGGTTGAAGAGATTGTTTACATCGTTTGGTAAATAATCAAGAACAAACGAAAGATAAAATTAACTTTCTAAAATATTTAATTAAATTCACAAAAAAGTTGCGGGAGGTGTGGAAGTACAAATGTATTTTATACTTGTTCCTCTTTCCGCAACATTCTCATTTGTTCACATACGCGCATATTCTCCCCTTGGCACATTTTAATTATTTCTATAATTCTTCCAATTTATTTCTGTAATACGTTTTACCTTTTTAACTTCGCATATGTAATCTGTGTTATTTGGATATGCATTTTGAGTCGACACTTATTTTGGCTTGAAATGCTTTAAGTCGCATATTCCTTAGCTTTGCACATGTCTTATTCTGCATATTCCTTACCTAAGAAATAATTGCAATAATATTCTCACTTTGTAGGTTAGAGGAAATTGTCTAAGCAATTGGGTTAATGATCAAGGACATCTCTATAAAATATTTAGTCAAATATCAAAAAGAGTTTTCAAAGGTGTGGAGGTCTCTTCCATGTGTTCTTTTCTCTACATATATCTGCACTTCCGGACACCTACACATTTCCATTTCGCTCAAAATGAATATAAATTAATTATTTGGTCTCACTTTTTTTGTAGAGTAGTACAATTTATCTTTTTACCTTCACATATATAATAGGGTAAAATAGGGTAAAATAATGGATTTGGATTACAAATTTTGGAAATGTAGAGCATGTTTAGGTGAAAAAAAGAAATCTCGATCGAGCACTTAAAGTGGCTTGATCGAGCCACTTTTAAGTACTCGATAGAGCTCCTTGAGCTTTGAAACATAGTTCAAATGAGGGTTATAAACAAACCCGCAATCGAGTATTCATTTAACCTGACATTATGAATCAATCATGCATAGAATGTTGATTGATCTTTAGGGCTTGATTGAGTCCCTATGTTAAATTAAAAGGCACGGGAGCAATTTGTGAAAGTAATATTTTTGAAGACATTGAGTTTGACTAAGATTTTAACGGTTAATATAGGATCTTGAAGCTTCATCGATGAATTCAGCCATGAAGCAACCCAAACAACCTCCCCAATAACCCTCTAACGTCTCAGAGACTCAATCAAAGGTAGGTTTCTTATCCTTTTTGTATTTTTTTTTTCTTGGAAAATAAAATAAATTAATTTGAAAAGAAAAAAATTTACAATATAAAAACCATGAAAAGGACCAAAAAAAACCCTTCAAAACAACAAAACAACTTAGAAAACCACAAAACAACCACCAAAAACACCCTTTGAAACAACAACAAAAACCACCAAGAAAATGCTTCAAAACAACCAAAAGAACTATATTTCAAGTTTTACATTTTTTCTGACCCGTCATTATAACATGCTTATTATGATATTATTTGTTTATTTTGAATGGTAAAACCATTATTTTCTAATTATCTTATATTTTAAATTTTTTCGTTACGAATTTAGTGAAATAAATTTGCAATTTTTTTATTTTTATTTATTTAAAATGCTAAATTTTTAACAAATTTGAGTGCAAATATACCTAAAAAAATTTCAAAACATAACACAACCAAACTATATCCAATAAATAAAAAAATTAAGAACTTAGAATTGACATGATGAATATGGTTGGTGAGGGTGAATCTCTATTTATCAAATAAATTTTTTGTTTCATTTTATTATTTTAAATTTAAATTAATCTACATTTTAACTATTTTTTTGATAATAAATATAGTAAAATTAGTTTTAAAAAATTCTTTACTTGAATAAAATATTATCTTTAAATTTAAATTTATATATATATATATATATATAGTTGTAACATCATTTAACATGTACCCTTAACTAGAAAATTATAATATAACTAAATAACTATATATAACATAACTATATATAATTTCATAGTTCATAACTATAACATAGATATAACTATTTATTATATCATAACTATAATAATATATATTTGATATAACATATAATTATATATAACATATTATATATAAAATTTAACATATATATAAATATATATTTTATATAACTATATATTATAACTATAACATAACATGTAACATAGTTATCACTGTAACATAACTATAAATAGTTCATAACATATTATATAGTTATATTATTATATAATTATATATTTTTAACTATTATAACTATATGTAATATATAACATAGCATAATTATTTAATTATATATTTGTGTGTTTTCAAGTTTCAGCAATGCAACATGAATAAATAAATTAAATCCACCGTGAAAAGCACATGTAAAGTGAATAAAAATATTTTGGCTCTTTTCTAATTTGTACTATATTGTTTCCTTATGTAGTGTCTTGTATAGGAAATATTGTCTTCATGTGCTTGCACATAGTACATGACATTTGTCAAAGTCAAATAATATAAGAACTTAACGTCTATTGGAGTATTTGGTTCGCATTAAATTTTATTAGTTTTGCAAATAGGTTTATTTCAATTTTTTACATATTTATGCCCTATGAATAAAATGCATTATTTACAAATGGGAAAAAATGTGAAGGTAGATTTGATCACTTATTTCCATTGTGTTTACATGGATCTCAATAATTTGGTTTATAGATTACAAAAATGGACTCTAAAGTTTAGGACTTCGGGCTAGATTATTCTAATTGAGTTTAGAAATGGTTTTCTTCTCAACATTCTTTCTAAGTAATTTTTTTTTTCTTGAATTAGTTTTTATGTATCATATATAATAGTTTTGTATTATATGTAATAGTTTAACCAACATTTTATTTTGGATTAGTTTACATGTATTAAATGTGAATTACATGTAATATCTAGAGCCAGATCCTATATACCCCCCCCCCAAAAAAAAAAATCATAGGTCATTAGAGTGAGGGGATATGTTATACATGATAGGGTTTTTACACATGGTCGGGCTTCGACACAAGTTAGAGTGTCATATGCAGTGTTTGTGTCTCGATTGACAATAATATTACATATAGTGAACCATATTCACCTCTTGTAAGTGCATTTTTATATCCTCTTTCAAAAATTTGTGTTTATGTCTTGAAATTGTCTTTAATTTTTAAATCATCATCAAATAATGTGTTTGAATTTAAGATATATTTCATTATGCCTATATTTTGTTAAATATATAGGTTAAATTATGTTTATGATTTGTAGACCCTCAACTGGGTGAAGTTGAGGATCACAGTGCAACTTTGATCCCTCCACCAGACGATGCTACAACTAGTATCACATTGAAGGAAACTACAACCCAACATACATGGATCACATGAAAGAAGGGTAAAATCCTTGTTGGTTCACCTACTAGGCATAGCTTGTATTTGATGTTGGATAAAATCGATGGGTTAATAAGGATGTGCCAGACGGTGGACCTCAATCCACCTCCTACATTCCATATAGAGGATTAGGAGGCAAGAGGTTAGGAGGCCACATACTTGGGATTCTGGGAAGTAGTGAAAGGGGCCACCAAGAAAATTGATGTTCATGGGGATTTGTTCGACATCCCTCTAGAATTCTCTGATGGACATAAGGTCTAATTCTACTTAGATATTTTAAGAATGTTGATGAAGCCCATTTATCCTATGATCAATTTATTGGATATTGGTGCCAGTTCTGGAATGTTGACCAGGTCCCCCTTTACTTTGCAAAGCATATATATGTAGAGCTTATGCTACATATGAGGTAGGATTATGCTAGCACTAGATTTGAGCATTATGGATCTGAATTGAGACATACCTATGATCATGATGGTGCTCGTAGGGACCCTAGGCATGTACCACCACCTCCAAGATTGTTTCCACGACTGCCTGAGAGCATGGTATTGCTGACAGAGCTAGAGGAGTAGTCACAACTTGACGTTGAGACCATGGATACCATTTCAGATATCATGTGGATGACATTGACCAGTATTCATTTTTCATTTCATGGAGAGATGCGAATACCACCACCATTGCCCTATGACTCGTCAGTTACATTATATGATTATTCATATCTTATAACTCTACATGTTGACCAAATTTTGTCATAGAAATGTATGCATCGTGATGGCATCTGTGACACTTGGAAGGTGCATGGCCTGTGTGACATAGACCAGGTACATATATATGAAACATTTGAATCTTATCATTAAATTATACATAATTGTTTATATTAATTTATTCTGTATTAGATTGCATTTATATTAATAATTTCATGATAACATGTAGACAAAACCAAGCAACATGGATGAGCTTATGAGGTCATCTAAGGTGGTGTTTGATCAACCAAAGCAACCTCCACCAGTACATGTTTCCATGGATTCTCCTCCACCTCCACCCCATAACACTCATGTGGAGGAGAGTCACTATGTAAAACCACATGGACCAATAAATTGAGGTAATATTTTTTATTCCTAAGATTTGAAAATCTTATTTTTTAAAGTTTCATGCATTCTAATTAATTCGTAGAATAATTATAATTTGTCCTTTCAATTATGTACGTAGGCCCACACGTAGAGTGTTTTCGATGTCATAGTTATGTGGATGAATGAGTTGGATGTTGGATATAGAGCCATTGACGATGTGGGTTCATCGATGCAAGCCCCAATATTTAAGCCATAGACAAGGGAGTATCGAACCCAAATTCAAGAAAACCCCATTCTATTTGACTTGAATTTGAACTCGAGTGAGGTTAGTAGATTCATATATGTAATTAAATGTGGTTCAAAAAAATTTATTTCCATATATTGTTTTTTGTACCAAATACTGATCTAATGCCTTTGAATTTGAATGTGTTATATTGTCATGTCAGATTTTGGATGACTACTTTGTGTAACAAAACTCACATAGGAGGTTTGGTGGTACTTAGAGTGGATATTTTTTATATTTTTAGGGCCATTTCATAGGGCACATTCACATGTGAGACAAACTTTGCATATGTTCATACATGGACATTTTATGGATGTACATGAACATTATTTCATTTTATGGATGCTCATGTAACTTTTGTAATTTGTACATATTTTCATATGGACAATCTATTGATACATTCATTATTTCAGTTTAGGGATTTTCTTAATGTTGTTTATTGATGTTCTTTAAATTTTGAATTTTATGGACTTGTTAAGTATTTCATTAGTTAAAAAAAAATCTACATGGTATACCTTTTATTAAAAACTATAGTAATTTTGATTTCTAGTTTCATAGACTCAGAAAATATGTACAATTTCATGCAATATGTTCTACCAATTTTCCATCTCTTTGTTAGATTCTAAAACACATGAACTATCATGCTCCCAACTTAGCCTTCCATCTTTAGGGGGATTAATCCAATCTTCCTCCTTAGTTGTTATCTTATAGATACTGTCAATATCAGTGTCGCAATACTCATCGTGGGCAGGCTCTGTATAACACACTCCTTCTTATGGGTCTAAAGGATCAATGACCCTCAGATCGCCTTTTTCAAACACCAGATGTCTCCTTTTTAGATTGATTATCACATCAATATTAAAAGCCAAATGAAATCCGAGAAGAACTAGATATGAACTACTATCATCTATAATTTCAATTGCTTTGAAATCCGCAACAATGCAAACTCCTTCAATATCTACTACAATTCCATACAGCCTTCCCATCGGGATGATATTTTGTTGGTTGGCCATTCTCAAGTGGATCAAAAACCATTGCAACTTCGAATTTCTCATTCAATCCAAACTTTTCTTAGGAAACACATTATCATAAGATCCTAAATCTAAGATTATCTGATCCATATCATATTCCCCGATTTGCGCAGTTTGCCTCATCTCCTTTCATGTTCTCTTCTTATGTCAATTCAACTTGTTGGCTACACGTGACTCACTTCACGGTTCTTCTTTTCCAGCGCAGGATTATATCAGCTGCTGGAGTCTCCGAGCAACCTTCAGATCTCTTAATAGCTTCATGCAAGTCCATAAACATGATTTTAATATAGATGGATCAAATTATTTTAGTTGTGTATTTACTTAAACATTGTATTTCTTTGGTATCAACTTCTACTGAGGCTACGTGCTAGATTTAAAAGCTCCCATATCCATGAAACTTTACTCTATCTTTGAGAATGCTTCTTTTTCCTCCTAAATACTAAACTCAAAGGCTCTTTCTACAGTATTCCTAACCCATGTGTCTTCCATCGGTCTCTTACCTCTGCATATATCATCACCTTTAGTTGCACCACTTCTAGTTACTATGTTGATGCATGAATCATCTTTCCTTGGTTCAGCGGTCATCCTCTGAAAATTCTACGCGGGCTACTGATTTATTTTCTCCTGAATCTTTGTCATAAGGACCAAACATTCTTCTATCACATGATCAAAATATTTACAGTACTTGTGGGTGTAGGTAGGATTTTGACAATCTCGCACGAAGTGTCGTGCTTCACTGCAGTTGTAACAGATGAGTAGGCCACATCCTCAACCAGCACCTCCTCCTCACGTCGTCCTCAACCAAAGCCTCCTTCTCACCTCATCTCCATCCTTGGAATCCTCGTCAAATGGCTTTCTGACCTTCATACTCATGTGCATGTCCCTCATCTTGCATTCTATAAGCACCTACACTTTTTTCTATCATCAAATCATAACTTCGACAGTTCTTCTCATCATACGCCATTGAGCTATAAAAGTTACAAAATATATTTTTTGGGGTTTTCACATACTTCTACAACAAATAACATTCTTTTTGTGCGATGTCATCCTGCAATTTTAGATATTTCAAACCATGAATTTGATCCTGGGTTGAATGGATTAGGACTTCCCCTATTTATGTATTATATGAACAATGGGCATTCACTAGTATATTTGGCTCAATTTCTGATGGCCACTTCGTTGCTATTCCAACACATACGCATCACAAGAGCGACAGTTTGAGGCCGGGAAAAATGTGGTTAGCCATTACGTCGCAATTTTGACACTTCAATAAAGTGTCGGAAGAGTGACACTTTTTTCGACATTTCCAAACAACTGTCGCTCTTCCGACATTAGCCAAATCGTCAGAACACCGACGTTATCAAAGTCATCACTAATCCGACGTCAGCTAAACCTTCGGTCTTCCAATGATCCATAAGCGTTGGTCTTTCGACGTTTATCAGGTTTTCCAACAACTGTCGCAATTCCGACATTAGCTCTTCTGATGTTTAAAGCGTCGGTCTTTCGACGTTTATCAATTTTTCAAACCACTGTAGAAATTCCGACATTTAAAGCATCGGTTGGCTGAAGAAAAACGAAACGTCGATCTTCCGACGAAACTTTAAAGCGTCAGTCATTCGATGAAAAATGGAATGTCACTCTTCCGACGAAAGTTTAAAGCGTCGGTCTTCCGACGAAAAATGTAGCATCGCTCTTCCGACGAAAGTTTAAAAATATTTAAAAAAATTAAGCGTCAGTCTTCTGAAGGCACAATGATCGAATCAATGCATGATTACATTTGGCATTGATGACATAAAATGTAGGGAGCTTGCTGTTCTGAAATTATCCATTTTGGAAGATCATTAATATTTCATTGGGTAGCATGGTGTTAAATGATCAGTTTTTACTTCAATGCCTATAGATCCATTTTTCCAGTCCAATTAAGAGGTCTAGTTCTTGCATCATATTTTCTTTTTGGCTATCATGTAGTTTTATCTACACACTGTTATACAATGACTTCAAGCAGTTGAAAGTTATAAGAACCATGCACATTTCATTCCTAGTTTGCTAGTGAAAAACTCTAATAAACGTTTTGGCTTTATGAAGAGTAAATCAGTCATTGAGGCTCATCTATGTAAAGAAGAGCCAATAATATACTTGTATACATATGTATACAATGAGCTACCCCTAGCCTGTGATAATTATGTTCCCTTCAGTTTTTTTCACCCTCCTGTATATGGTTTGCTCTGTGCAGTGCTTGTTGTATGGTATCCAACTCTAATAAAAATAAAATTGGCCTATTCTATCTCTTAATACAAACTTTTGGTCATGACATTTCAACTATTGACAAATGATCTTGTGTGTGGAACTAACCAATTCTTATCCAGAATGCCATGTTTGTGATTATATCCTTTAAAAGATAAGTTCTTAGGATATATGTTATGTGCCTGGATATTTTATAGTCACAGCCTACATACATTCTTTCTTGATGATATGGCTCAAAGTGTGCCTGTAATATCCTTGGCATACCCTGTCTAAGTTTCGGATGGAGCAGGTCTCAAATCCTTGGATGCAAGGTTTCCCTTGTTCGGATCTTGCTTCCTGCTAATGAGTCGTGACTAAGTATTATGCAGGTGAGCTTAGGACAATAGCTTTGTTTCTTTGTGGCAAATACATCAGCAGAAGCAGCCAATATCTTATCAAATAGATGGCACATGCATGGTTTGAAAAGTGTTCTTGCTTGTTTTTAGGCATCCATTGCATCTATTTTTAGATGAATAAATGGGAATGAATTTAAAGGCTCTATATTGAGACTCGTGAACCAGTCTGTAAGGATATCCACAAATATGTAAATTCATATGACCTGGGTTTTACAAAATAGATATTTTTGACAAAAACATTTTGCCTCCATATGTTTTCTTGCAACCACATAAAGAAAAGAAATATCAGATAATCACCAGAACCACAAAGTTTGTCATCGAACATAGAGGGCAGTCTGAAATTGTTGTGCAGGCTGATGGGGAACAAGGGACTGTAGGTTGGAGTACTGTCGGGGTTTTGTACCTAGGCCCTGACCATTTTTGGTAATGATTAGGTAACCATAGGAAGCTTTGGTTAAGCCTTTGCCCTTGTGAAGTCATAGACCCAGCTCAGGGGTGACCCACTGCTGACAAAGCTCAAGCAGTGAAGTCTACTACTGGGTACATTACAAATATTCATTTTTTTCACAAAATTTCAATCATTTTCATTCAAGAGACCGTGATTCATAAAAAGGACTAGAAATTTAATTGTTCCAATGCACAAGGCCTTTCTAGTAGATTGGTGGTAGGATGAAAACCAGAGTTTGACCTAGTTAGTACTCTAAAATCAGACAACACAATGTTGATAACCACTTTCTCCAGTGAAATGAACCGACCCTTGAACCTATTAAATGCTTATGGGCCTCAAGTGTACCCACAACATCTTTTTGAGGGACTTAAGCTCAGAGGATTACTAGACTCTCCCTCTCTCTTAATTAGGGGAGATTTGAATTTGATACTCAAGAAATGGGACTTAAGGAAAGGAATGATCCAATTTCAAAGTTTTCCGATCCTTTTGCAAAGACTCTGCCTTAGTGGATGTGGAACCCAACATGCCTAATACTACCTACACAAACAATAGGATAAAGCAAGAATGAATGGGAAAATGCTTGTTGAGGTATAAAAGGTGTCTTTTAAACTCATATTTATCCTACATTAATTGTCAATCTAGGTACAAATTTTTATCTCAAGAGTGTACTCATTCTGAGGCAACAATTTAATCTAAGAGTAATGTTCTCCAATTTACAGTACAATGTTTCAAATACAAGAGTAAACAGATGCTTGAAAATGAAATCTAATTGCAATGACATGAAACTAAAAGCTCTAAAATCCAATCACTCACTCGAAAATCATCAGTCAAGGATGCAGTAGTAATAAATCTTTCGTCTGTCAACTAATGTAAATGAAATAAAGCATAAACAAGATCCTCTATCTGAGAACTTAGACAGTAATAGCTAATGTCCTTTACAGTTGATGATCTTACACTCCACAATAAAGAAACTAATTGGAAATGGTAACTCAGTTGAATCAATAATAGTGCTAATGGAAATAGACTAAACATGCTCTCTGCAATAACATTCTAAAGCAAACCAAATACTTACAAGAAAGGAATAAACGGTAAAGCTAGTTATCAGAAATGAACAACAAAGCTATTTAATGGAAATGAACAACAAATTCTAAACGGCGAAACTTTATATCTGAGAAGCATAAAAATACAAGTTACAGAGGAATAAATAATCATGTTATGTTGAAAAGGAATAGCAACGCAATTCACTCACAACTGATGCAACAAACCGATTTCATAAAACATTAGAACAGTAAGCTATAAAACATGGAACCTATGAAGCAATGCGACTAAAGGAAATGAGAACTAAAGCAAACCATCACACAAATGGAATTGGAAAGTAATGGTACAAATAGAAAGTGGATCCACCAGGGCCGAGCCCTTAGCCGCTAGTGAAGCACCGCCAAACTATTCCAGTATCAAATAATGGAATGGAAACTGGATTATATATTAATCATATGTAACATAGTTTACAAGCAATCACACTTTGTTTTAACCAACGAGAGTCAATGAGCACTCGTGAAAATACAACAGGAAATATGAATAATCATAATACATGCTTTATTTCTACAAGCGCTGTCCTTTTATAACAGCTAGCGGATGAAACAAGAAATACAGATAAGCTTTGAGCAGCAATCCCTCGGGATCTCTCGATCCTAAGGGATTCGCTCTATCTTCTATATTTAGTTATCATTTTGTCTTCTTGCGCTGATACCGTGCTATTCCTTTCTTTTCTTTGACTGTGCGCTCCGATCTCGACCTTCTTGTCTGGATATGGCCTTTTGTTGAAGGGATAGCAGTTATTTCTGCTTTGTCTTTTTCTCCCGAATGGTGGCTCCCCACTTCATCTATTTTCTTCTCTGTTCTTATTTTTCTTGGGAGGAACAACTGTTTCCTTTTCTAGACTTTCCTGCTCAGATGGGTTTTGTTCTTCAGGGACTATGACTTTGTCCTGGCTTGTTTCCACATTCTCTATTTGGAACACTTCTTCAGTGTTCACGTTATCCTGATTAGGTTCCTCAGGGGAGGAAACCCTAGTTTGATCTGAAATTTCCTAAGGGGCTTCTGCTTCTGCCTCCTCCTTGTCATGCATTTCCTTGGATGTATCCTTGTAGTGGAAATAATGTTCCTGTGATTGCTCTGCCTCAATGTTGAGGTTGAGCGGACTCTGGGGTTGCATATACTCGCACATATTGGCCAAAATTTGGGCCAATTCATTCTCCTGCAACGGACTCTGTGGTGGACTTGCACTGGAGTTTATGGGAGGTTTCGCTTCCTCTCTTTCTTCTTCACTAGCTCGATTAGTTTCTTCCTCTTCCTGATTTTCTCCTCTTTCCAGTTGCGGGGGTTTCTCATCTCCAGAACTAGGTAATTCTAAGGGTTGGCTACTGCTACTCTAGAGGTTTCCCAACATTCCCCTGATTCTTTTTAATCTGGAGGGCTGTATGCGTTTTAGAGGTCTGTATGTTATGCTGGTGATTCCTTTTTGTTTCGAGGCAGGTAAGGTTGTTCCCCCATCTATCGAAAATAAAAATTCCTCCCAAATAGTCTACTACTGAGCAGGACTGTAACTAACTATTAATCAAATTAAAAAATGGTGGCTTACTACCATCCTTGTATGACAGGCTTTCCTTATGCTCCAAGCAGTGTCATGCAGTGAAAATTTTAAATATGCAGGCAAATTCACATCAAATTTCTGTTTTAGTACTGCTAATAATTTGAGGTGGCATGGTATTACCACATCCTTTCTTCCATCGCATGTAATGTAGCTTTGCACTACTCTAGCCAGTTTTTCCTTTGACGGTCAGGGTTTGTCCTTTGTCTCGAAAGATGTTCATGGCCTCTTGAAGTCTCAATTTTTTATGGGTCCATATGTGTCCAACTGCTGGTAGACCAGATACCTCAACAATTACTGCATCTGTCATTGTTATTTGCCTTCCTCTTACTATGGAATGGTCCTCCGGCAAGTTCTGCAAAAATTCGATGGCCACAGTTTCATGGGGTTGCTGCAGTCATGTAAGGTAGGTAATCCACCCTGCTCTCTCCAAAATTTCTCGTGCACCGTCGGAAACTGTTAGTACTTGAGGTTCTCTACGTACTTCTCGCCCTCCCATTTCATCTAAACCCTGCACACTGTTAATGTTTCACAATAATACACAAAAATGGAAATGGAACAACACCCCGTGTATATTGGAAAATACCGTTAAATTTTCTATTTCCAGGATTTGATGAAAATAGGGAATTGACTCGTATGCAGGCGTATTTTGGAAGTCACCTGTGCTCCCCTGAAATATGATAGGTCGCCCTCGACCGGAAATTGGAGGAGCAGTGTAATAGACAACAGTCATACATATTCATGACATGATCAAAAATTTATCAAATTACTAAAATCGAGGCACATTATGAAATCGTGAATAGAAATGGAAATTCTATGTAATGATTCGCAAATACGGAAAAGGACAACTGACATAAATAAAAGTGCTTATGCAGTGATTATCCACTTAAACCATTATGAATGATTTATAAACAATATTTCATGTATAAGAGGTTCAACAAAGGGGTTTAGGAGCAAAATCGCATTTGAAATTAAGATAAATATATAAGAAAAGGGTTTATAATTGCTATTGATTTGTGAAAAATATGACTCCAATACCATCAGCAGAGCTCTGTTTCCCACAGGTGTCTATAACCTTGACAAAGTTTCTTTTTCACCCTTGGAACCATAATCCTTTATATATGCATAGGAAAGTTCTTTGTGATGTCATGATGGAGGCCATTGTGCTGGCTTGGGAACCATATGAATCACAATGCCATTCACCAGGAAGGAGTGAAAGGTGGGTAGGCCGGCTCATGATGAGACCTCCTGTTCCAAGGACTTTTTATTTTTCTGAGTTGCCCATTGGATAATATCCTTGGTGTGGTGGCCATAATGGGAATTCCACTTCAATGTTTCCTTATGATCATGGTAGGTTGGCTCTTGATGAGACCCCATATCCTCCATCTGACATATCATAGAATTGTTAGTAATCATTAGATATATTTTTTTCTTTTCTTTTTATTTTAAATAGCACTTTCCTATTTATGCATAAAGGATGGCTCAACACTCCTTAAGAGTAGGGATGGTGGAAGAAGTCTGAACATCTCAATAGAGGAAAATATGCCCTTATTCTTATTAAATAATAAAAGTCAAAGAGAATTATGAGAATCAGGGAAGAACCAACATGATAAAATAATCAATCAAATTAATTTTAGTGAAAATAAAGACAACAAAGTGATATAGATAGTTGTGTCCTTTCCTTTTTTTTCTTATCAATACACAACCATTTCTTTAAAGATTACAATTTCTCCTTGATATGCTGATTCCGGTAACCTCTAATTTTTGTGTCCTTGCATAAATTTGTATATTTGCCTTAAAAGGATCATGAAGAATTCAAAACAATTATCAAAATGTTGTTCTAAAAAAAATAAAAATGCACTCAAAAAGTGTTGTTCCTTAGATGGAACAACTGTTTTTCCTTAAGAGGAACAACAAAAAGAACATATGCACGTAAAACTGCGGTTCCTTTAAGAGGAAAAACAAAAAGATTAAAACACACAGGCTGCTGCTCCTTAAAGAGGAACAACAATTGTTCCTTAAGCTGAACAGAATATAAAACAAACAAGAAATGTTGATCCTTTGGCGAAACAGCTTTAAAAAAACAATCCAAATCGAAAACGGTGTTCCTTAGAAGGAACAGCAGAAAGTGAAAAATAATGGCGAAGGGGTTGTTCCTTTTAAAGGGAACAACAAATACAATCAACAGAAATATTGTTCCTTTTAAAAGGAACAACAAAAACAATTGGCGGAAATGCTCTTCCTTTTAAAAGGAATAGCAAAAACAATCAGTGGAAATGTTGTTCCTTTTAAAAGGAATAGTAAAAACAATCAGCGGAAATGTTGTTCCTTTTTAAAAGGTACAACAAAAACAATCGGCGGAAATGTTGTTCGGCGGAAATGCTATTCCATAAGAGGAACGACTGCTATTCCTTAAGAGGAACAACACGAAAAATAAAGGCACACAAGATTTTTGTTCCTTGTTAAGAGGAACGACTATTGTTCCTTAAGAGGAACAACAACTGTTCCTTAAGAAGAATAGCATGAAAAATAAAATTTGTACAAAAAACAGTTCATACAAGAAAAATTAAAAGAAAATCTTATGTACAAATTTCAGAAATAAAGGAATTTTTCAATGAATGAATGCCAAGGAGGATTTATCTTCCTCAACAAGGATCTGCATAGTAGAATCTCCCCGTAATTTCTGGTAAAATGATTCCCGATTAAGCAGTTTGTGGAAAAGTCGTACTCGATGACCATTCACTTTGAAAGAATGTCCAGATCCATCAATGGTAGTTAATGTAATGGTGCTATTGTCATGCAATTTATATATCTCTTAAGGTCCAAGCCATCATTTCTGGAGTTTTCCGGGGAAATCCTGAAACCTAGAGTCGTATAGGAGTGCCCAATCTCCTTCGTAGAAGATTTTTTTTTTAATGATGGGCATCATGCCATTTTGCACTCTATTGTTGAATTAATGCAGTGTGCTGGAGGGAAGAGAGCCTAATTTCATCTAACTCGTTGATTTTCTGTAATCTGCTGACCTGGGCCTCATTTAAATTCAAACCCACCTCCTGGGTTGTTCTTAATGTTTGAATTTAAAATTCTATTGGAAAGATGGGTTCTTTTCCAAATATTAATTGATATGGTGAATACCTAGCGGTGTTTATCCATGTTGTTCGGTATGCCCACAAGGCTTCCTACAATCTTGAAGCCCAGTCACATCTGTGTGATGCAACTGTTTTTGTAAGTATTGCTTCAATCACCTTATTCGTGCTCTATACTTGGCCATTTGCCTGTGGGTGGTATGGGGTTGTAATTTTGTGCTGAATGTGGTAATTTTGTAATGTTGTAGCGAATTTATTACCTACAAATTGCGGTCCTCCATCTATAATTATGTCCCTTGGGAGGCCATATTGTACAAATATTTGGAAAAGGAACTATATTACAGAGTCCTCTGTAGGTCTTGGAAGTGCTTCTGCTTCAACCCATTTAGTAACATACTCTGTTGCAACTAGTATGTATGTTTTCTGATTTGATGGTAGGTTAATAGGACCAACAAAATCGAGTGCCCAACGCTCAAATGGCTCAATTACTAACTTTGGATTCAAAGGCATTTCATCGGAATATCTAGCATGTCTCGCCCTTTGGCAGCTATCACAGGCTTGTACAAACTTTTTAGCATATTTAAAAATTGTAGGCCAATAATAGCCTGTTTTTAAAACCTTGTGACTAGTCCTGCGATCTGCAAAATGTTCACCACATGGACCATCATGGCATGCTTTTAGGATGTCAAATATTTTGTCTTCTCAGACATATCTTCTGATGTGCATATGTGCTCCTGTATGAAATAGGTAGCCCCCAATCAAAGAGAATCGGGTACTGCGCTGTACTATCTATTTTCGTTCATTAGGCGTTAGATGCTTAGGTAATTTACCTACTGCTAAATAATTTGCAACATCAGCATACCATGGGGTTCTGGCAGTAACAACAAAAAAATGTTCATCTTGAAACTGATCTTTGACTACTGTTGCGTCTGTTGGTTTTGGCATTCGTGAGAGAAAATCATATACAAGATTCTCTTTTCCAGGTCGGTCCTTTATTGTGATGTCAAATTCCTGCAATAGAATCAACCATCTTGTTACTCTACCATTTGTAATAGGTTTATTTGCTAGAAAATTAATGGCAGAGTGATCTGTATATAAAACTACAGGATACCCAGTTATATAATGTCTAAATTTATTTACAGCATGTATTACAGCTAAAAACTCTTTCTCAGTCACAGTATAGTTTAATTCGGCAGGAGATAAATTCTTGCTCATATAATAAATTGCATATGGTTTTTTATCTTCTTCGTACCCAAGGACTGCTTCAATAGCTGTGTCTGAGGCATCAAATTAAATTTGGAATGGAAAATCCCAATTTGGGCCCCTTAGCACTGGGGCTGTTGATACAAGCTTTTTCAGATCCTCAAAAGCATGGTCACATTTATCTGTCCAAATAAAATCAGCATTCCCTGTTAGTGCGTATAGAGGTGCAACTATTTGAGAATAATGCTTTATGAATCTTCTATAATAACGAAAAAATTCCTAGAAAGCTACGTACCTTTGTTTGTGTGGTAGGAGTAGGTATTAACAAAATTATTTGAATGTTAGCTGGATCTACATATATTCCAGCTGCGGAGATATGATGACCTAATATGAGTCCCTCGATCATCATCATGTGACACTTCTCATGGCTTAAGCAGAGCTTGGTAGCAACACACCTTTGCAGCACCTTTTCCAATGTTTCTAATGTTGGCTCAAAATCGTCTCCATAAGGTGTGAAATCATCCATATACACTTCGAGCCCTTCGTTTATTAAATCTGAAAAGATGCTGAGAATGGCCCTCTGAAATGTGGCAGGGGCATTGCATGGACCAAAGGGTAAAACTCTGTAAGAAAATGTTCCCCAAGGACAGGTAAAAGTAGTATTATCTTGGTCTTTAGGGGAAATCTGAATCTGATTGTATCCACTGAAGCCATCTAAGAAAGAAAAGAATTTATTTCCTACTAATGTATCTAATACCTGATTAATGAAAGGAAGGGGAAAGTGGTCTTTATAGGTTGCTTTGTTTAGTTCTCTGTAGTCTACACATATCATCCACTTTCCATTCTTCTTTGGCACCACTCCTAGTGGAGAGACCCACTTTCTATCAGATATTGGATAAATAAAGTTTACATCCAAAAGTTTTTGTAATTCAGCTTTCACAATATCCTTAAGATGAGGGTTTAATCTTTGTTGGGGTTGGAGAATGGGTCTAGCATCTTTTTCTGTATAAATGTGGTGTGTACATAACTGGGGATCAATTCCTTTCATGTCTGGGTAATCCCACGCAAAAGCTCGCTTATATTTTTTCAGTAGTTGGACCATCTTCTCTTCTTGTTCAGCAGTCAGATTTTTGTTAATGTTCAGAGTTTTTCCTGGCTCAATTTCTATAGTTTTTCTATTGTAAACATAAGTGGTAGGTATTGATTGATCTTGAATGTCTTTAAGGGGATCTTCTTCTTCTTCATTATCAAATGCTACCTTGATCATGTGACATTGCAAATGGGATCTGGTTTTTGGTTGGTTAATGAAACTGTTAATGATGTCATCCCTTGTTTGGTCTTTAAAGTCGAGGGCATCTTCAATGGTTAATGGTGATCTAATGTTTTCTATGAGGTATGATATATGTTGTTTCTTTGTTTTTATTATCGTTAGGCTTGGCTGGGCTAGAGGGTATAAGGCTAAATTATTGACATAAATCCCTTTAGTTATATTCATGCTGCCTTGTCGGCAACCAATGTAAGCATCGACAGTTGCCAGCCAAGGTCTACGTAAGATTAAAGGGTGTCCATCTAGCCAGTTTTTGGGGTTAATAATCAGGAAATCGACAGGGTATTCCCAGGATTCTACAGATACCTTTACATCATGTAGTGTGCCTTCTGGCTTGACTACCGATCAGTTAGCCAATTCCAATAAGGTTGTTGTTGGATCTAACGATGTAATGCCAAGTTTTTGACAAGTGGTGGTTGTTAGGATATTGATTGCAGCTCCCAAATCAACTAAGGCATTTGTAAATGATTGTCCATTGATTTTTACTATAACTATAGGATTTCCTGGGTCCTCATACTTTACAGGTGCTTCTCTTCCTGATAGTAAGTCAGATAGAGTGCTGACTACTTGGATGGTTGGGTTAGTTGTTGTTCTCCTCTTTGGCTTTCTTATACATAGTTCTTTGATGGTCTTTGCATAAATTTGAATATCTTGGATAGCTTGGAGGAGTGGGATTTTTATACACAAATTTTTCAGTTCTCCCAGAAGATCAAAATCAGGATGTTCTATTGGACGAGGTATGATTAGTCATTCTGGGAATGGTGGAGAAGAGGTGGTTGCTTGCTCACGATTTTGTTGTCTAACCACATTCTCCTTTTGAAATGTTTGTTCTGAAGGTAACGAATTTTCATCTTGAACATTCTTGTCTTCATCTGATTATATTATGTGCCTAGACCTTAGTTGAAGGTCGTTGCACTCCTTTGACTCGGTTTCTAGTTCTGGTGCTTTGATTATTTGAACAGATTGAACCGGCCTATTATTGGGGTTCGGGTTGGGTTGGGCTGGGAGTTGTGGTCTTAAGTTGGTCTAGGGATTTTGTTGCAATGTATATGGTGCTGGCAAATGTAGGTGGAGGGAGAGGAATTTCTCCAACTGGTTGATTCATAGATCTTTTCCAGTTCGACTACCAGGTCTGAATCTGTGAGGTGGAGGGGGACCATTGCATTGGATATGTATTATTTTTCCAAAATGGTGGACAGTAAGGAAAGTTCGTCCAATTGGTTTTATTTGTTTGATTTGGCCATGGTGGTGTAGGAAATGGATGCTGTGACCAACTGGGGAAGGGTGGCTGATTTTGCCACATTCCATTATATTACTGAGCATTATACTGAGGAGACTGAAAAGAAGAGGATGGATCAATGGGCATACCTATTTGTCGTGGCTGCCATTGACGATGCTGATTGAGTAGGCATACTATTTTTGTTTCTTCTTCTGCTTCTTTGTAGACTTCTTTCAATCCCGAGAGTGAGGGGAAACTTTCTATGGAGTGATCTTTCATGCAGATGGCACAGACTTGGACTGTATCCAGTGGGCACTCTTTATGGCTATGTTTCTTTCTGCATCTACGGCAGAATATTGCCAAATTTTGTTATACTTCTGCTTGCTTTTGTTTAGCTTGCATGATATCGAGCTGCGTTGTCAGAGTCCCTAGAATATCAGTTTTGAAATCTTTAGTAGATTGCCAATTTATGTATGGGTTATACCTCCACCAGAAGTCTTGCTATCCCTTGTGATCACAACACGTTCTGCTGGTTTTAGTCTTGTGTTGCCTCTCGAACTCCTGATACATAAATTAATAATGTCAGCAAAATTTTCCTGATATATGTCACATTTGCCCATGATGTTTAATGTTTCAACCCATTATTCCTTCATCCCTTTAATTAATGTAGTTTTTAACACATTATCAGGTAAGGGTAAAGATGCATAAGGTGATCTCTGGAGGTTGTATTGAAAGTGTTCTACATATTCCTCTAATGTTTCATTAGGTTTTTCTGTCATCTGAAATATTTCATCCTTTAATTCCCTGGACCTATAGTAATCCTAATATTTCTTTAGATAAGAAGCTTTCGTCTAATCCCAATCATTTATAACACCTCCACCTAACCCCATAAACCATCGTAGAGCTGCTTCTTTTAATGTGGAGGGGAATAATTTTAGCTTTTGGGGATCGGTGGTATAGTCATACCCCCTGCATAATACATCGAATTCAAATAGAAATGCATCTAGATCTTCTGATGTTAAGCCATGGAATGTAGGAATATGTTGTAGAGGAATGGCCTTCATAGGTGCATTAATTGTAGTGTCCACAATGGGATATTGCAGTGTGGAAGTTTGGGGTGGTTGCTGGTTCTGAGCCATTTGATCAAATATGTGCCAATATCCTTTTGGGATTTCTAGGGAATTATTCCTAGGCTGACTAGAAGGAGTAGGGATGACCTTAACAACACTTCCTTGGTCTAGGATAATGAGTGTCCCTTGCTGAACTATTATCTGAGGGGATTTTGGTTCTTCAGGTTCTTCAGCTTTGTTTTGGATGATTTTGACAACACTTCTCTTATCTGGGTTGCTTAGTGTTTGGACTACTTCAAGAAGGGATCTTGGTTCTTCTATTTCCCCTCTTTCTCCTCCTCCTTCACAGATATTACTAGAGTTCCCTTCTTGTAAATAAATTGGGCGAGAATTATCAATTTATTGGGAATCTTGCTCAGTCTCTTCTGTTTGGCTATGCACCTCAGCAAAAGCTAAAGATCGTGATTCAGTGGCCCGAAGGGAGCTAGTAGGTTGTCTAGAAGCAATTTTTCTAGGGCCTACTGATGGCTGAGATTCAACTTTCTTAATGATATTTCCGATAAAGGTTGTTCACCCAAGGGTCACTGGTCCCTTAGGTTTTTCAGGTCTGGGAGGAATTTCATTTTGTTTAGATTTTCTAGTGATTCAAAAAACACAAGCATTCATTCCTACCTTAAACTTCTACGTAGTTCTGCTATGAAGCGGGCAAATGAACGAGCATGTTCCTCGTTTGTTAAGCAACTTCTTACCTTCCGTTTTTAATACCCAATTCTTCCTTAGCAGAGAAAATCAAATATACATCACTCTTTCTAAATAGCTACACTCTCCCCGACAACGACGCCAAAATGTTGAGGTATAAAAGGTGTCTTTTTAACTCCTATTTATCCTACATTAATTATCAATCCAGGTATGACTTTTTATCTCAAGAGTGTACTCAGTCTGAGGCAGAAATTTAATCTAAGAGTAATGCTCTTCAATTTGCAGTACAATGTTTCAAATACAAGAGTAAATAGATGCTTGAAAATGAAATCTAATTGAAATGACATGAAACTTAAAGCTCTAAAATCCAATCACACACTCGACAATCATCAGTCAAGGATGCAATAGTAATAACTCTTTCCTTTGTCAACTGATGTAAATGAAATCAAGCATAAACAAGATCCTCAAACTGAGAACTTAGACAGTAATAGCCAATGTCCTTTACAGTTGATGATCTTACATTCCACAATAAAGAAACTAATTGGAAATGGTAACTCATTTGAATCAATAATGCTGCTAATGGAAATAGAATAAACACGCTCTCTGAAATAACATTATAAAGAAAACCAAATACTTACAGGAAAGGAATAAACAGTAAAGCTAGTTATCAGAAATGAACAACAAACCTATTTAATGGAAGTGAAAAGAAAATTCTAAACTGCGAAACTTTATATCTGAGAAGCATAACAATACAAGCTACAAAGGGATAAATAATCTTGTTATGTTGGAAAGGAATAGCAACGCAATTCACTCACAACTAATGCAACAAATCGATTTCATAAAAAATTGGAACAGTAAGCTATAAAACATGGAAATTGTGAAGCAATGCGACTAAACGAAATGAGAACTAAAGCAAACCATCACACGACTGGAATTGGAAAGCAATGGTACATATAGCAAGTGGATCCACTAGGGCTAGGCCCTTAGCCACTAGTGAAGCACCTCCGAACTACTCCAGTATCAAATAATGGAACGGCAACCGAATTATATATTAATCATATGTAACAGAGTTTACAATCAATCCCACTCTATTTTAACCAATGAGAGTCGATGAGAAATCATGAAAATACAACAGGAAATCTGAATAATCATAATACATGCTTGATTTCTACAAGCGCTGTCCTTTTATAACAGCCAGCGGATGAAACAAGAAATACAGATAAGCTTTGAGCAGCGATCCCTTGGGATCAAGAGATCCTGAAGGATTCGCTCTATTTTCTATCTTTAGTTATCGTTTTGTCTTCTTGCGCTGATGCCACGTTGTTCCTTTCTTTTCTTTGACTGTGCACTCCAATCTCGACATTCTTATCTGGATATGGCCTTTCATTGAAGGGACACCGGTTATTTCTGCATTTTCTTTTTCTCCTGAATGGTGGCTCCCCACTTCATCTATTTTCTGCATATAATAAAAGACAATCTTTAATCAATTTTCAACAATAACTAATCTCCTTAATTCTATTACAATTCTTCAATATATTACCATTCTAGAATATAAAGGAGTTATGATTAAAGGAAAAAGATAAAGAAATACATGGCAAATTCATACCTTTTCCAATGCTCAACAATGCTGAGATGGATTCTTAGTGAAGGATAACTTACCCTCCTTAGTGGGCAAGTGAAAATCAATAACATAATCATATGGAGGATCAAATCACTTAGTCATCCAACTAGAATTTAAGTACAATAAGAGAAATCTCCCAACCCAATTAAATTCAATCCCTTTTGTCTTTATATCCCGCAATACATGCACCTCATTCAACACCTATTCCCTGAATGCAATTTCACAATGTTTTTATGGGACCTCGTCTTGCAACCCTTGGTAGAGAGAGTGGTATGGCCAAATTCAGTTTATAAGTTTTTATTCTTGGGATAAAAATTATGCTATAAACTTTAAAGCAAGACTTATCGTAAACAATTATGGCTGACTCTGCCAAAATCTATTTTTTGGAAAGTATGGTTAGCAAAAATTCGAGAAATTTTCATGAAGGCTGATACCAACCCCACTCCATTGCTACAATTATTCTCTCTATTCTTTGAGAATATCAACTTGAAAAATACATTGTTAACATTCCATCTCAAATAATGGATCCTAGGGAAGATACTTTTCTATTATAATTCTACATCCAAGCTTCAATCCCATCCTCTTCTTCTTTCAAGACTTTGGGTTGCAAAGAACATTAGTAGCTACCCCTCCCCTAGAAGGAGTTTGATCAATGTTATCCTTTTAGTCCCATCTTATTCTTTGTTTTGATGGTGCCTCAAAGAATAATCCAGGGTTGGCAGGTGCGAAGAGGTGGAGGGTGTGGGTATTTTTCGCCCCAAGGGACCTATAGAAAGATCTTATGCTTGGATCAAGAAACTTGGGATTAGATGCTTCTCATGGCCTTATAATTTACTTGCCATAGGATCAATATTCTTGGTAATGAACTTCCTCATAAATCACGAGGAGCCAAGACTTTCCCACAAGAGAAAAAAAATGGTCAATATCTCTTGCCACAAAAACTTTGAAATTTTGACGCATTAACAACTAGTTTATGAAAGAAACCTTGATTACTACAAGAGATCCAAATGCACTATGGGACAACAACAAAGACCTTAAAAATGTCTAACGTTGAGCTTACAACCATACAACATATTTCCTAGGCTAATTCAATCCAAAACTTAAAAGCATATACACAATCTATGATTCAAAGTGGCAGGCTTCCTTTATCTTTGTAACATAACAAAGTCACCATACCTCACTGTTGCTTGAATGATGCAACTAGTCCAAAAAATGCTTTAATTTTGACCCCCATAAATTCAGATTCCCAAAGTTGAATTTCTATCAGTGCTTAACTTTATATATATGAGCCACATTGACTCTACCGTCCACAGAAATAACATGGATGTTTTCAAAGATGAAGAGATATACATAGGAAATACGAGGCTTGAAAAAAGGTTTCATATTAAAATATTTGTATATCGATCATCATATTGAATGTCACACAAAAAGGAGAACTTCAACAAGGTTTTGACAAGATCTCCTTACCTCAGATCTTGTGATGACATTTCATACCTAGGATGAGGATCCTTTCGGACTAAGGCTCATTTACCCTTGAACTTCAGACTTCAACTTAGACTAAACAATTGTAGATTTACAATAGCACAAGATGATAACAAGCGTGAGATAATTCTTAGACTTTCATAGTTGGTCGATTAACCTGCTTTCGCATTGTCTTACAGTTCGGTGAAACAGAGTTCTTTGAAAATGGTTTTATAACTTAGGTAACTTGAAATTAACCAAGATAATGCCATCACATTTTTCCTCATGACCTAATAACCGTGATAGCATAAAAGTACAAAGTAGCAAGGTTTTCCAAATTTCCAACCCAACAACAAAGGTATATCTATTGCCCTGTTGAAAATGATAGTACTGAGATTAAGATTATAATTATGTGTTATCAATATCCAAATTCACCTAGTTTGGATGCAACAATCGACAAGCATGCCAATGAAAATCAATCCAATATGCCTAGCCCTTTAAATTATTTGAGATCATGTAAGCCATCCATGGCTTCTCTAGTTTATCAAATTGATTTGCATTAATTTACAAGTATTGTTATGTAACTTGTGTGGCTATGCTACTATTATAAGATATAACCAACAAAGTTATTTCTTTAATATGGCTGCAACATAAGAAACAACAAACAAAATAAGTGAATGGGCAGTCCAACACCAACCTCACTCATTACTGCCAGCAAGGATCTAGATAGGTCAACATTGAGCATCATGTCAATATTTTATAATGGGAAAGGACATCGAAGCTAGAGGATCAAGACAATGAAGGAAAAACACCAGTCAAGCCCTCCAAAACAAGCACTTAAATAAGCACCCATTAATGTACATTTTGGAGTCATGCCATGTTAAATTTTCTAGCCTGCTATTGTATTTCATGTGCACAAAGTTTGCTATCAATTAAGGCCTGTACAATTGAATGGAAACTATTATTTATTGCTATAAAAGTTTGTCTGTGTAGGGAGGTTTTGACGGTTCGACTGGGGATTGTCTTCATCCATATTTGGTTTCATCCTGCGTAGAAAATTTGGTTTCATCCTTCATTTTCAATGTCTTTCACAATTCAATGCAAATTGAATAACCAAATTCAAGGCAATGTTCAGAGTATTTAACATTTAAGGACGACTTTTCCTTTTTAGTTTGATTAAAAGGTCTGGAAAATTTATCCCATTGTGCACTCTGAAGAGACAGTGATGGCACGGTGTTCTAGCTTCTTGAGAACTTTGTGTGGTCTAGCTTCTTGGCTAATCACCACTACTATTGAAGAATGAAAATTCTGAAGGTGATATTCTTTAGAAAAACCAAATTGTTAGGACAAAGTCGACTAGCAATAGTTATTGGCTAAGCTGGAGAAAAATCTCCCAAGTTGGTGCTTTAGGTGGTTATCACATGCAGACAACCCTTTTTGTATATTTATATAACATACTTTGTATAAACCCATATGATTCAGATACTGTACAAACATGAACTTGTATTCAAGTATGCTTTTTGATATGTTAGCACTAATTGTATGCTTTAGGTATACAGATAACTGTTAAATTTTTTGATAGTTTTTTCCACACAAAGGTCGGGCTCATCCTTGAAGAATAGACATGAAAAATGTGTATATACAAATGTATTTTATTTTTTTATGAATGAAAATACGGGTTTCTTTTCACAGGAAAAAATATACAATTGAAATAGTACATAATGGGAGTGGGAGTGCAGGTCCTAGAAAATCATTTCTATTGTTTGATGTCAAAGACCTAAAATCTAAAGAAAGCATCAATAAAATCCAACTACTCTCACCACTTCAAAAGTGATATGAGCTCTTTAGAAATTGCCAATGCTTTTTGACTATATGAGCTCCTGCAATATTCACGTTGCATAGTCATAACTTATTATTTTAGCTTGGTGGATGTTCTAAATATGTTGCAACATTCTATTCTCTGCATTCTTCTTATATGAGAAACTAATACACTTGATTTGGGCATTAGGAGCTATCTAGACCCAAAATAAAAATTGTGAAGGGATAAATAGAAGACACCTGAAGCTCGTTTTATTACTGCCTTCTACTAAAGAGCAAAAGCAAAAAATGGGGATACTTGTCTATGAGACATTGCCCTTTCATGAAAGCTATAAAAAAATAGATCATTAATATAGTCCCTAGCAAATCCCTCCAGTCCATCAGGATACTCCTGAATCTATAAGCCACTTCTCTTTCGGAATACCCTTTAAACAATACACCAAGCACAAGAGAGGTGCAAGGCAAATTGTCATGATAAATACTAGAGTTTCTAATTCATGGTACTACAAGGTATGTGAAATATTGTACCGACCATGAGGCTGACCACAAGACAACCTAGGTAATATGACAAGGAGGATAAACTTTGATGACATTGAAAAGATACATCTTTATTCATTAGAAGTTACATGGTTTCTGCTCAAGATTTCACAGGAATCACAATACCAATAGCTACAACTTTCGCAAAAATCTTGGGTGATGTTCTTTTGATAGATGAAGGGCACGTGTTTGTTCACAGACAACTCTCTATTTACTCATATTAATCACGTGTTAATGATATGTTTGTTCAAGACTCACTTGTGTAAACCAATACAAACACCCCCTCCCTCTGACATACAAATGCATAGACACAGCCATATATTTTAAATTGAGACCAAAATGAGAGTAAAATATTGAGAAAAAATGAGTATTTCCTTTTCTTGAGTAGGTTTCAATGAGTTCAACATCTTTCAAAAAATACTATTGAGCCAAAATCTTTACAATTGGGAGATTCAGTTGTGAGACCAATGCCTTAGATAATTAATGATCTCAGAAAAAACTCTCACATATAAAACTAAATAACCTATGTAAAACTGAAGAAGGTATCTCGATATGACTCTACAAAAGAACATACTAACATGGTTGTTGTTCAAGGCATAGTAGATTCATCACCTTTTCTTAGCTTTCATAATGACAAACTTAATCAATTCTAGCAATTTTGGACCTTAACTTCATATTGTGCTTCTCCTGTTGCCACATGCATAAAAAACCATCAATTCCTGTCCCTTGTATGATTCATCGATGAAATCCTATCCACTATATATATATTACATTGTATAAACAAAGGCAAATAAAATAAGCATTGAACTATTAAAACTACATGCTAAGAGACTAATTGCAAGAACTAAAATGAAAACAAAGAAATTATCATCATCTAAGAGAATAATTTACAAGAATTCAGATGAAGGTAATGAAGAATCTCTCAACAATCAGATGATTCTTCTCACTTGTTTGAATATTTGCAAATTTAAACTAAAGAGGACCACTGAGGAAAAATAATGAAAACAAGAAGACAGATCTACCTAGAACCACAAAAATATTGCATGTAACCTCTAATATCAATTTTTTTTAACAATAAAAAGGCATATTATATTAGCAAAAAATGTGTCAATGCACAAATAAGATACATCCATAAGTTCCATGGAGAATATTTCAAAGGGTTTTAAGAGTACACTAGTATGTCCAGACAAGCTGTGCATCAACCCTAATACTAAGTTCCAAAAAAACCATATGGATAAAATCCATAGAAAATTCCATTAGCACCATAACATTTAGCTGGCATCAAAATATAACAAGCATTAATTGCCATTCATCTATAATGATCAAATTTTCATCAACAGCTACCCGAATAAGATCAGGCAGTTCAGCTGGGGTATATTGGGCCAAGAATACAAAAGAGATTTTGTGCACACTACCTTGAGTGCCTCCCTGTCGCACTGTCTGTAGCTACTACACTAGAGACTAAATATGTTGCATGTTAATACTCGTATTTTAAATTTGCAATCGTTGTGTTGAGAGAATGTTTATTATAACGACATCCACATGCATCCTTTATGCCTTTGTAATGCAGTGTTCATTGCATGCAAATAGTCTTATAATAAAAAAAATTGAATTGAAATTCATTGTCATATTTTAAAGGTAGCATTGCTTCCTGGAGGGTTTTATTTACCCTCAGTTCTAGAAGGGAGTGATAAGGATATATTTTCCAACTTGTCTGTTGCCCTGTTCAGGTCTCTTAAAACATGTTTGACTTGAGTGTGAGGAATCCAAGCAAGTGAACTCAAAACTATTTTGTAAAGATGGAAAATCATGAGTCCAAAGAAAAAGTTTTCATAGCAAGATAACTGAAGGAGTTATTAAAGTTACCTATTAAAATCAAGCCAGGACGATGCTTGGAAAAGATAATACATTTCAGCATGGTTGTTAAAAGCTATGCCTAGGTTCCACGACTATTTCAATTCGATTTGTCCTTATGAGGCCAAAGAGATCCCCCCAAAGGGTAATGTTCCTCTTGGATAACCACCACACATGCTGAAGAATGAAAATGGGAGAGGAAAAACACCCAGAAGCAGATGATTCATATGCATCTGCTGCTGCCCACTATCTTCATTTTCATCTCCTGCTCTTGCTTATGATATATAAATAGAGCCACCCAAAAAACCAAAGAGATTGAGATCAATGGGAATCTATTTTTATTATCAAAACATACATTGGATTACAGATTTGTCTGTGTAGCTGTGGGGCTACCATCAGAATTGGGGGATAGAGATAACAAATGGCAGAAGTTATTTAAAATCGTATACAAGGAAGGAAGGTATTGCAGTGGTTTTTACAGGTATGCAGTAGGGGCAGCACTCAATTAGGGCATTTTCAGGTTGTTCAAAGGAATTAATGCCCCAAACGAAACCCTTAACTGTTGGTTTTTGAAAACTTTGGATGTTGTTGAATCTGGATTGCTAGATGTTGACGAATATGGAAAGCTGGATGTTGATGAACCTTGAAAGCTAGATTCTTTGTCCAACTAATATTTATATTTGAAATGATGTTGCAGAATGCATAGCCTTTGGGCACTGAATAGATGATGAGTTTCCAGATGCCCACTAGCTAGTAATGTAGCGACTTTAACATGATTTAGACCCATGACAACAAGGAGCTACTAGTCATTCAAATCCCCTAGTGGGAATGTGTTGTCTGAAAAGCCCTCAACTTTAGACTGGGCCTCTGCAAACCCAATAAATTTAGAATCCCTGTCTCCTCTGAGTTATGGTTCACATGTCAACTTGCAAAAAATCAACTAGAGTGTTGTACAGACTTGACAGGACCCTACTATTTGAGAAAAATATTTTTTCTTAGATCATGCAAGTAGCCATATTGTTCAAGTACTAATGGGAAAAATCGCCAATCCAACCATCAACCTCTTGTTTTTTCCATCTCATGGGGTACTGAAAAAATTTGCATTCAGAATTTTGGTTACTACTTACATCTCACACTCATGTCCCGCTTGTGTTGAGTTTATCAAAATAATCTGGAATTTATTGCCAAGAGAAAGGGGAGGTTAAAGGATGTATTACCTGATAGGGAAATTTTATCAACCTTCCTACATGACTATGTGATACAGATCGCCACCATCAGTGAAAGCATCATAAAGCTATTAAAGATGAGCTAGAATTGCTTCCTCAGAGGCTTCAGCTCAAACCCTATGACAACAAAATTCAGTGTTAAGATCCAATCTCAAACATGATTTACAAGTGGATAAAATGTAGAAGGTTTAGAAAGCCCAATTGAAAACCAAAATAGATGGATGAATGTTAGGGGATTGGCACACCAAATTCTTTTTAAAATCCCTAATACCTAAAGATGCAAAGAATAAGATAGTTTCCCTGAAAGCATCTGATGGTCATACCACCAAGAAAAAATGATTTTGAAGAAAGAATCCCCAAAGCACTTAAGCTTCTTTTCCAATCCTAGAGAATTATTGAGGAAATCAGGGTGGTCATGCATAGATACCTTCACATCGACCCACCTTGCATTTCCCCAAAGCCTAAAATATAATGTGATCAAGAATCAACCATAGATGTAAAAAAATAACCTTAATGTAATTGGTTTTGAATACTATAAAGAAATCTGGGATCTTGCGTAGCCTGACTTACAAGTTACTACCAAGATATATAAAATATTCGAAAGCAATCATTGGGAGAAAATATCAGAAAAGAAATCATTGGGAGAAAAGGGGTATTGTTCAAAATTTATTTTTCATAAGATTCCATTTCACTCCCCAAATTGAAATATATCATCAATTGAATATCTAAAGGTTTATAACACAACAAGGCTGCACATACCTTGAGTTACAGTGGCCATTTCCCCATTCCACGAGCTATGAAAGAACAATTTAGATATACCAATAGAAAGATCTCTTTGCTACCTCAAATGGGTCTTCAACAAAATTTGATTTCATTGCCTATAGAAGTTATGAATTCCTTGGAAACAACATGTCCAATAACTAGTACCACCCTCCCCGCACCCCCTCACCACCACCACCACCATATATTGAAAAAAACAATAGAAGTTTCATACGAACTTTTATTTTTTGGATTTATTAAATCATATTATAATTCTTAATTTTACCTATATAATTCATTAATAATGTAAAAGGTACTAGGTGGATCTTCTAGAGTTAGAAGTGGGAAACCTTAGTCATGACGCATATGCTGGGTGAAAAGGCACTAATATCCTATCTTTCTTTCAATCTTATTTTCTTAAACAAACTGCAAACCATTTTGTTAAATTTTTTGTGCATATTAACCAGAGATAATTTTAGGGGCGAATTTTAGCCCAAAGGCGAAATTTAAGGGGTTTTAGATTTTAGATTAACTTGTCCTTCTCATAGAAAGAAGGTAATTTTGGTATCTTGGAGGCCTTATGCTATATAGATGGGAAAAGACACTGCCAGCCCTTCTCAGGCCACTTCCCCTGGGGAATAGGGCATAGTCTCCTTCGCTATTAATTCCCCATCTGAACACAAAGGCTAAGGAAACACTTAAAGTCCAATTGGACAACCTTCATTTTGATTTTCTGAAATTGGACATTAAAGTCAGACTGATCTTGGGAATGGAAAATGGAGAAATCATAGTGAACAACAGGAAACATGCAGAGTTGCTTACAATCAAATAGATGAAAAAACACATACAAAAAACCTAGATAATAATCATGAACAAGCTTAATATTGAATTATGAACTGTAAAGGAACTTACAAAATGTGACATTACGAACCTGGTCAAGTGCACAAGCAAAAATATCCCGGACATGACCCTGGTTGACAAGTTGTATTGCTCATGATGCAAGAGGATTTGTACCTGCACTGCCAAGTCAATCAAAATCCATCATTATCTATACAATAAATACAAGTAATTGATGTAGTATTTTTACTCTAAGATGCATTCTTATGATAATGTTAGAACATATGTTGAAAATGTCAAAACATACCCGAATAAGCTCCTCTTCGTTTCAAGAACAATTTATTGGAGTCGCATGAACTTGGAACAAGCCTCCCACGATCTGAAAGAGTAGCAACTAAGTCAACAGTGACTTTTTTGTTGCTATGTTGGATCGAGGGAGGTTTGCTCCAAGATTAAATCGCTCCAATACATTATTCTCTACTAAACAGGGCCAACTACGTGAAGGTGGAAGCTCTTATGGCCCCTCCTGCCCCCTCACATCACTCTCAATTCCCCAATACCCAATCTATATTTCATTTTTTACTTTCATGAGCATAAAAAAAAATATTCAATAACTAATAAAAAACAATTCAACAAAAAGTACGCAAGAAAACATTGAAATTAATGCTTGACATAAAAATAGTATGATAAATGAGTTTTTTATATAACGCAAAAAACGTTCCAAGTATGGTAACGTTTGTCTTATAATAATACAATATTTTACATTATCGAATTTTCTTTTTCTTCTTCCTATTTTTAAAGCTCCTAATTACATCATCAAAATCATCATGCTCTGCTCCTGTTTCGTGCCTTTCGACCCGCACTGCTGACCTAGTTGCGTAGTCACGATGTCTGGTCTCATCCAGTGACGGGGCATCGCCTACAAAAACAGATAATATTAAATTTTAATTGTCAGTTTTTAAATATCATTTAACTAGTTCGGTAATATTAATAAAAAAAATTGCAATGAGATTATTTACCTGGTGCACCAGTTGTCGCCGTTGGGACTGTTGCCCTGTCTTCCTCTCTGGTGGTAAGATCCTCAAGGGAAACATTCTCTGTCATTTAAACAAAAAACGTTATAAGGACAACCATCAAGGTATAATTATAAAAAATTATAAGTGGAAATTAATTACTGTCACGGCCCTCATTGATAGTAGCATTGTCGGCCTGGTCCCCACTACAATGATCAGGTTGCACGTGAGGATCATCTACATCTGGCTCTAAAACTGGGTTATTTTCCTCGTCGGTAGTGTTGCTCCCCTGATTTAAACAAAGTTGTTAGAAATTAAATTTATGGACGAAAACAAACATATTGAAAGGTTAATGTTTTACCTTATCAGGCATTCTGGATCTTGGGACCTGCCCCAAGCTTCTGCGACGTTCAACTACGGCTTGATAGCCGAAATGGAAAGTGATATTTTTATCTTCCTCTATAGTTTCTGTTCCGAAGTCATCACCCTACATTACATATGATTGTGTATTTTTAATCATATTTGATAGGATTACAAAAACGTTGGAAGGCGATACAATTAATTATAAGATGTTTAGCTACTTACAATTCTTGCGGCTAATTTCAAGTAGCCGCCTTGGCCTAGCTTGTGATGGCCCTTTTTTTCAATCCTAGCTTTGGTTTCCTTCGAGGTGTCAAGCAACCTATCATCAAAATATTGATGTCAGATATGACGTCACACACTTTTATTTTAGACATAGAGAAACTTAAAGCTATTGAATTAAAGTTGTAATTTAGCTTGCGGGTCCAGTTAGCATTTTTCCTTCTTTCTTTGCCCTTTTCTCTTTTCCGTCATGGATGAGTGCTCTCCACTCACTCTCTGGAACTATGAGAGGACACTCGTATCTATTGTTAAATTTCAATTGCATCCTATAGGTGTCCCCGATATATTTCAAATATTTTCCAACTGCCCGAGCCACCATTGTTCTGTCAAATGTGCCCACCCTAGAAAGGGCTTCTAGATAATCTAGAAGTTCTTTTTTCAGGTTGGAATTCTGGGAATTCCACCTTGTGCATATGTTTGGGCCAAAAATTATCAACTCCTTGCTCTCCAAAAACTTGTACAAATCATTGTTTCCTACACAGAAAAAATATATTATCATTAATTTAAAAATAAAAATCATGATAAAATATAGTTTAGATAGAGTACATGAAATAGTTAAAATATTAAAACTTACCTGGGAGTTGTACGTGCTTTATAGGGACACCTTCATCGTTCACCAAAAACGTGCCATCAATGGTTCCCGTGGAGCTGACATGTGTAGCTCTAGGAAACACAATAATATAGTTTTCCATTTCATCCTCATCACTGCCAACACGTTCAACGGTTGGCTGGGTGTCTTCTTGGGCAGGGTGTGTTTACTGGCTGCCACCTAAAGGCGTATAAGGTGTACGAGAGGGTTGCTCGATGATCTCTTGCCCTTGTGTCCCACTATTACCAACACTGGGTGTAGCAGGTGTCAGATAATGCTACATACAAAAGAATTTTTTTGTTAGTTTAGTTAATGTAAAATTAAAAATCAAACTATCACAATTCATCTCATGCAGAACAAAAAAAATATCCTTTTGATTTTTTATTATTACCTTATAAGTTTCTAGCTGGGTTATAAGTTGTGTTATCCTCGCTTCTATTTCAAGTGTTTGAGGCACATCTAGCAAACTCTCAAATTCCACTTTTCTTTTCACGCCTTTTTTCGTAGCAACAACAATGGACATGGGGATGAAGAAAGCTCTTCCTCCTACAGGGAATCATCAGGTGTACCATGGCCAGGTGTCTGCATATTTGAAAAAAAATAATATTATTTCAATTATGTAAATAACTAAAATACCTGAAGATAGAGCAATTCTAGCACTTTACATGTTCTTCTGCTGGCCCCTTTCCGCAATCATCCTGTCTCGGGGTTGTTCTTATACTGCCTTGATTAGTTTTCCACATTGCAATAAAATTAGAAATGTGAAAACTTGAAAACAATATCTAACTTGAAAACACAAAATGAAAACTGAATTAATTTCTAAATCTACCTTTCTAATACATAAAATTTGTGCATTAAAGAGGCCCTGGAGTGGTTGAGTATAATTAAAAGTAAGACTGAACACATAACCTGTTGTAGGCTTCCTTTCATCCATGGATCTTGTCCAATCTGACTCTGAAAAAACCACAATTGAGACTTGTTGCTTTCCCCATATAAAATCCAAAGTCCAATGTCCCATTTATATATGGTAGTACCCTCTTTGTTGCTGTCTAGTGTTATGTTTTTGGAGCCTGCATAAAATGGGCGGAAAAGTTCTTTGAGTTGTGGCTTAGTAAAAAAAGGATTTTTTTGGAGTGTTTCTAAGATTTTTAAAGAAATTTTAATGCAGTCACCTTCGGCCATCCTTAGGGTATCCTTATGATCATAATTCAAGCAAAAAACACCTTAATTTCATTAACATATGTGTAGTCCCTTAAAGCTCCATGTATACAATTATGGTGTAAACATTGACAACTTTTTATCAATGACACTTTGAGGTGTGACCTCACTTAAAAAAATTAAATTTGACAACACTTAACAACATTATTCTACCTGTAACAATATGTCCTCTTATTAACATTGATATGGAAACAACATTGATGTTTGATAGTAACTGAGCCTCAGAGATATATTAATGATCATTTTACAGTACATTGGATTTGATCTATGAGACAATAAATTTTAGATGAACAATAGTCATTACAGGGACCTATGTTTATAACATGACAATGATGACAATATGGTAGAGATTGTTTCTTTACTATCAATGTATACTGTAATTATGTAGATGAGAATTCAAACATTAGGTTAGTGCATTTGATCCTTGAATTTCAGTGATACATAATGAGATTTCAGTGAGAATTATTGTTACATATTGACAATTGTAGGTAAAAAGACATCTTATACACTTCTTCTTACTTTTTTAGTACCTTTAGTTCTCATGAAACTTTACTGAGAGAAGGATTAAACAACCTTTCTACTTCAGATCCAGAGTCTTCCAAATACAATGCTCCATAGTGTCATAATAGGACAAAATCAGATTTCTTGGAACATTTTTCCAATCCATACAAATTGTTTCCCACATGAACTAGTCTCCTTATCAAATATAGCCAAATTTCTCCTATACGAGGTCTAGTAAATTCCTAGAAAATCTAGGTTGACTCCAAATTTATTTAAAAGGATGTACCACACAAATGCTGATCATTTCCTGAGAGGAGCATAGATATATACTATTGGTTTGTTGGTGAATGATATTAGTACTGAATTAAGTACATAATATAGTATTGAACAACTGCTTAGTACCGAATAGTTCATGCAAGGCACTGAGTTATGAAACAAACCTATCACAAGTTATAACTAATATATGCTAGTTGTAACTGTTTGTTCTACTACCACCTAGCCACATGCCCTTCCAATTAAGGGAGATACCATGTTCATGGGTGGGTTGATACTACAACATGATTCTCAAGCCAAATCGATCATTTACACCCAAGGATATGAAATTTATAGCCACAACTTCAGTACTAATACCATGTAAATCCATTGGACATGATGGGGATTGAACCTAGCACCAGTCCCCAGCTAGTGGGCTGCTTTATAACTGAGCTACATGCCTTTTTGATGATTGGCTACATTATGTGCAGTTTTTTATTGACACTCCCCACATAGAACATATTTTCCTTTCCATCATCCTATTAATTCAAATAGTAAGGGTTCAGTACCCTTTTTTATAACAAGTAAACTAAGTTGATTCTACGTTGATCTAAAGAATTTTTTGCATGTTTTACTATCCCATAGCTTGAAACTTTTTTTCAAGCACAAAATGAAAAATAAACTATCATTGGAAAATAATCGATTCTGTTAGGGCTATCAGGATCTAGGCCATATTCTGTTCATTTTTATAAGATAAATATTCACAGCAATTGGTCTTCCCCCCCTTGCTTTATTCCCAAAATGCTTCAAAAATTTTCATGAAATTGAGACTTAGGGACTTGTTGGTTTTACATATTTTTTTCCTTTAGTTCAGTTTGATAGCTTTCTATCCTATCAACCTCAAAAAATTCCTCTAGCATACTTCACCTTCAGGAGATGTAGTTATTCGATAATGTTTGGAGGATGTCACACCCACAACTTTAGGTGAGGTTTGGAGAATTGGTAGAATTCACTATTACAAACTCTATTTTCTCATTTGGACATGATGGGGATTAAACCTAGCACTAGTCCCTAGCTAGTGGGCTGCTTTATAACTGAGATACATGCCTTTTTGATGATTGGCTACATTATGTGCAGTTTTTGATTGACACTCCCCACATAGAACATATTTTCCTTTCCATCATCCTGTTCATTCAAATAGTAAGAGATTGATATAAGAGGGAGGCTCCAATTGAAGTAGAAGGATGAGGAGGCGTTGGAGAAGGCGTGAAGGATGAACAGAGTCTATTTCCTTTTAACAATCAAGAAGCTTAATCTCTTTCTTTTTGAAAATAATGGTAATCCATTTGAGTATCTAGGAAAAGATCATGATGATGAGAAAGATAAAATTTGATCTTGGGACGTCACTGTTTATTGAACAATTTTTCATGGGATAGAAAAAAGGAGGGTGAGTGGGGCCTATGATAGTGGACAATGTGTGAAAACGAGTATTGAGAAACCTCCCATAGTTTCAATGTGGTTTTGAGGAGAGAGTAGAAACTCACGGTGGTTTAAAAAAAAATTATTTAGAATTTGTCATGAAAATCCTTGCCATTAGATTCTCCTTGTCGATATGTTTCTAGTTCCATGTGGCATGCAGAGTGGTTCTTCATGCATTGTGAGATATCCTCACTTGAATTTGAAAACCCTAGATCATGGGCTAAAACCCAATGCATGGTGATGTGGCACCCTGCCATAGCCCAACACTTATTTAACTCAAGGAAGAAGTGTTATTCCATCTTAGGTGTGGTAAAGATATTCTATAAAAGATCTGAAGTATTACAAGGGGCTTTGATCTTTGTCAAATGTTAATATTCTCTACAAGGGCTAATGCTTAGGTCCTAAGGAATTAAAATTTAAAAATTTAATTAGTAAGAAATCCTCCAACAAATAACCTTATGAATCCCTCTCTCAAGCCTTGAAGAGCTATATAGATACTATTAATTAATTCTCCTAAAATCACTTCAACAAACAATCTATTGTGACCATTACTCTAAACTTTAACCCTTGTAAGGTTTAGTGTTGGATCAGGTATGTGGTGCATTGTACAAGAAGGGACTTGGCCCTTCTTAGGGAAATAATTCAAGCATATATGAAGCTCTCTAAAACAAAAAATAGAATGTCTTTCCTGAATAGCAAAAGAGCTAAAGGATTCTTGTTTTTGGCATATATTTTTGGGAAAAAAATTGGATTCTTTTAGGGTTTCATTTTAGGAATTTGTTTGGATCATTTATTACAGGGTTTGGCCTTTTGTTTTATTCTTTATGGTTTGGGATCCGTTTAGATAAATCTCATCTTGAAGCTATACCAATCCCTTTGTTTTTAATTGTACTATTATTTTGTCCTCTTCAAAGAATCCACTAAAAAAATCAATAAATTCATGATGATCCCTTTCTCATATCAACAAAGAAATTGAGGACTTAGTTATGCTCCTTTTGAACATCCTTAGACTATGTTTGGAGACTTGTTAGGGCATCGAACCTAAATTTTGTTCATACGACCTAATTTGAAATAGCAATTCATATCTTTGTTAGGGAATCGAACCTAAAGTTTTCTACCACTTGATTCAGTGAATATGTTACTAAACCATTGCTACCAAACCCTGCTTCTTCTATTAACCTCACTGGACTGAAGGAAAATTCACGACAAAGTTGAGATATTACCATTTTTCCACTTGATGGAGGAAGAGTTTGCAGTAAGATTAAGGTCTGGCTGCCGGGAAAGGAGAGTGTGCCGCAGGGAAAACCTTAACAATGATAAACCTTTGGCTGCAGGGGAAGGCGAGGTGTTCTATTTTTCCATCGAGAGGCAAGAATGCGAGGTGTTCTGGTTGTCTGGCGAGATGCAAGAGGGCGACATATGCGTTCGATGAAAGATCAAAGGCGCTCTTCCGATGAAAATTAAGTGAAAGGTTAAGAGTTAATGTATTTTTTAAATAAAATTATTTTTTAAATTATTTATATAATAAAATGTATATAATATTTTCTAATAAAAATAATATTTTAAAATAATATATATATATATATTCGTATTTAATCCAAACCTAATTATTATATAATTCCACACATTATATTGTATATTATTAACCCAAAGTTACAAGGTTTAAAAAAACAAAATTCCAAAGTTATATTATATATATTAACACATTATAAATATTAACCCAAAGTTCCAAGGTTTAAAAAAAACAAAGTTTCAAAGTTATATATTATATATAATTCCACACATTATATATATTAACCCAAAGTTCCAAGGTTTAAAAAATAAAAGTTCCAAAGTTATATTATATATATTAACCCAAAGTTCCAAGGTTTAAAAAATAAAAGTTCCAAAGTTATATTATATATATTAACCCAAAGTTAGAAGGTTTAAAAAAACAAAGCTCCAAAGTTATATTATATATATTAACACATTATATTTATTAACCCAAAGTTCCAAGGTTTAAATTAATGACAAATCATTTTCCATCGCATATATCAAAATGTATGGTAAGGTTTGGCTACCGATGCATATTTTAGACACATCGGAAATACGATGCTTCTAAAATATGCGTCGGTATTGTGACGGTTTGGAGCAAAATGTCAATCTTGCAACGTTTTCTCCAAACCGTCGCAATACCGATGCATTTTTTAGAAGAATCGCATTTCTGACATTATGTCCCACAAACGTCGCTCTTCCGACGAATAGTTTAGAACGTTGCATCTCCAACGAAGTTCATAAATGTCGCAAAAGCGACGATGTCCCTAAATGTCGGTATAGTGATGGTTGGTGGCGAGATTTGAAAAATTGATAAAATTTGGGGAAATTTCCGACAATACAAAAAAAGTGTTGGAACTAAAGGGTCAGAATTTCTGCCAAATGTACTAGTGATTGATCCTTATAGTGGCCTTCAACCTTACATTTTATGCACCATACTTCTGATCAAATTTATAACCTAACTTTCTTACCATTCTTTAGATCTTACAACTCCAAATGCATTGCTACTAGTTGGCTTTGAATCTGTTCAACTCCTATATGAGTATCTCCCACCGACAAAGCTTCCAGCTTCATCACAATTTCTAGAGCTTCGACTTGTGTTGATATCTTCTCGAGTGTCAAAGGCAGCTTGATAAATAGCAATAAAGCAGTTATAAACCAATCCTTATGTTGTTATTGAGGGATTGTAAAGATTACTTGTCCCATTAACATTTTGAACCTTTGATCTAATTCCCAAATAGATTCACTTACGAGTTTCTTAATCTCCTTTAGCTCAGTAATACTCTGTGATTGTGATTTTGGCTTCTTAAATTATGAAGTCAGTGCTTGATTCATATAATCTAGTGAAGCGCTCTGATTCATCATGAAATAATTTATATACCATGTCAATGCTCTTTCCTGCAACGTGGTGAAAATCTGTGCCTTATTTATATCCTTGTCAGTGATCCACCTTGCTTTCCATAAAACTTCAGCTACACACCAAAATATCTCAGGATCCACTTATCCAAGTCCAATAAAGATCAGTAGCTTGATATCATTAGCCATGTTTCCTGGGGGTGGTGGAGGTGAAGGTGGAGGTGTAGGTGGAGGGAAAGTATAGGGAGGGGGATTGGGGGTGAGGGGAGTAGTGGGATGGGGAATCCCACACGTTCCCTAATTATACTCAACTCCTAAATGTAACACACCTATAGGGGTTTTAGGGTTACCTCTTTCTCTGTTGCTTTTAGATTCACTCAACAATGGACTATAGTCTGTCTCAATGTAATTTTCAGGATCTACTCTATATTGTTTTCCACTTTGCATAGATTTCCTCTAGAATTAAGCCCAAACATTAATTTGACTCCATTCTTAGTATGCCTTTTTACATAAAATCATTTTAATCCACAACTTCAAAGTATTTAGATACTTACCTCGTGGGCCCTTGAAAAATATTCGCTCAACTTTGATGTAAGATACAAATGTTTCTATGGAAAACTCAGTAATAAATCCTCCCAGAATATTTTCGATCAAAAATCAACATCTCTTGATATGTTGTCATCGGTCTCCTTGAATCATTATAACAATTATGGGCTCCACAAAGTAGGATCGTCGTTCTTAAAATAGGTCTTGTTCTCAGTCAACCTTGATAACCATTCATGCAGTTCATTCAAAAAAGTCATGAAGAAAATATCGTGTTGTTCCATGAAAAGATAACTCTGCAAACAAGATTAAGTTGACATTCGCGGATTTCTATTTTCTTTAACTCTAAAATCCCATTCTTTCATATCTACCTAATCTTGTATTTCCTTCCTTGTCATATGCCACATCCAAACATCCCTCAATTAGTTCTTGGTCCCATCAACGGAACCATTTTTTGCCTCAAAGGGGTCTTGACCCATGCTTAGAGTTAGTTGTGCACTAGCAAAACCCTTTATTACTGGCCCTTTCGTTAATGACCTACTGCGCACTAGTAAAACCCATTATTACTGGCCCTTTCGGTAATGACCTGCTGCGTAGATCACAATCTCACCCGAGGAAATATTCGGGGATATCATAACCATGTTTCTACATCTAGAGGGACAGTGGATTGTGGATCAACTACTAAAATTATGTTTATGCTTATATAGAACTACACTGATGCATCTATCTACTTCAATAGTTTATACTTCATTAATTAATTAATACTACTATGCATTGCACCTTTATCACCAAAACATAACATAAAACATAGAAGTAAATTCACAACACAGATAATAAGTAAATAAATATATAAACACAAATATTCCTTCAAACATTCTTATTCTTTTAGCATGATGAATCTCTTCATTACATACAATTCTTCGACCCATGCACACAAATGTAGGTGGTCTATGCACAAAGCTGCAAAATCTTCAAGGCCTCTGCACACAAAACAGTGAATCATTCCCTTAGGACCAAAATATAGAAAGCTAATTATAAGCTTGACCCAATCATGACATTCTATTCTGATCTCTCTTCGATAAAGCCTTATATTTCTTTATATATCTTTACATGAATACAATACCATGGTCCACATACCATGGGCAGACAAAGACAAACAAATAAACCCAAACCCTTTACAAAAAGAGGGGCTTCGACCCACCTCGAATCCCCAAACCTCCACATGGTAGATTCATCTTCAATAGACTGCACACTCCACTTCCTAAAATGTGGAGTCTTTAACACAAAATTTTACCACATTGGTGTTGGAAATACTGATTGGGGGAGAGGGAGGGGGGGGGGGTGAATCAATATTCCTTTCAATTAGAGCATTATTTAATATTTAATTATTATCAGTGTTTGTACAATGATAGCAATAAACAAAAGGAACACAAATACACACAATTTTTAAGATGGAAACACACTTCGGGACTAAAACCACCTAATTCTTTTCTAATAATTCTTTAATATACAACTCCAATTGAAAATAAAGCTCTAAATTCCTATAATCTAGAAAAGAATTCTTCTCCATCTCCCACTGGATGGACGCTCTAATGCCCAAGATTCTTTAGTAGTCAACTGAACAGATGCCCCAACACCCAGTGAGCTACAACTTACCCTAGCACCACCCTACCACCCTATAGAAGAATAAAAGAAGAATGGACTCCCGTACCAGGGAAAATGGTCCACTTTACAATGATATAGAATGATGTAGAAGAAGAAGAAAAACTATACCATAAACCCAACTATGACACAACATCCTAATGATGATCCTAGGCCTCCCGACATAGCCTCTTCAACTCTTGGCAGATAGACACTAGTACAATTTTTACAATAATGTATTTACCATGACTTAGTACAATGATACCTTTATAGTGACTGTATGTAGTGCTGCCCATTTGAAGAATTCATGTGATGAACTTCTTGCTGCTGTTTTGCACCTTGGTTTCTGCTCTTATCATGCTACCCTCTACTGCACCTTGCTTTGCTTTGCCACCCTAGAAAGTCTAGTCCTTTGCAGCCCTTGACAACACATGATCTAGCTTTTTCTTTCCTTCTAGGAGCTCGATATTGAATCTGGTGTATCTCTGTTATTTCAGATCCCCAATATGTTATTTTCGGTCTTGTAATATTCCTCTGAGTCTTCTTTCCAATTCCATAGGTCTGACCCAATTTGGATTCTTCAAGGGAGAGTTATTCCTAATCTCTCACAATGCCCTAATTATGGATTGTTTCAGTAGATAGAACTTGTGTGAAATGCCACATTTCATTGTTTCTTCATTTGGCTCTAAAATCGATAGAGCGAAAACTATAGTCTGTGCACTATCAACCACTTTTTACAGAATTCCAATCTGATACTCAGAGAGAGAGTTATGACGATTTTCCCAAGGTCACTTCTTTGAGATGAATTTTAGGAGCCTGCAAAAACACTGACTTCCACAGATCATATCTCCGAAAATACTGTGCACCTTGATCTGAAATTTTCACAGGCGCTTTCTTAGGATTTCGGCTTTGCCTCCTAAAAATTTCAGCTTTTTAACCTTCGTAGAAACAAATTTAGAGTGAACATTCCATGATGACCTGTTTGAGATGGTGAAATCTCTTACATAAGGAGGATATGAGGATCAAAATTTATATAAATGGTTATGTTGAGAGGGGCTTCAACAAGTGAATGTGGGAGGGATTTTAAGAGCTTAAAAAATATTAATTATGACTTTTCAATGACCCATGCCACAACCCCATGGGGTTTTAGCCCACTAACTGGGGTTACAAACTTCAAACATGAATATATCTCAAACCGTGAAGAATTATGTGGCATGCCATATATCAACGGAAACATCTCGACAAGAAACCATCAAAAGAATTATTGACCCAGAATATAGTAATTTGGTAGGTCAAAATTCTCAGGGTAGCCCTTGGTGCTACTTGGGTTGACATCAATGACAACCTTTGATCAATAGTTGGGCCATGCCCAACATGGATTTTATCCTTAGTACTCAAACATGGGACCCCATGGAGCTCCTTCCTCATGACCGACTTCCCTAGTAGATAATTTTCCTCATCATAATACATACACAACACTTGATTTAAAAAATCCATCTCAGCCATAAATGTAAGATCCTTCTCTTGAAATTGATTCCTAGAAAATTGATGGAAAATTGTTCTAAATTGGATTGTTTTCTGATATATTTAATAAACAAATCCCACAAATCCAAAATTCCATTATTTTTCCTTCTGATAGATTCATATATGTCAAAAAATTAGTGTTTTTATCACTGGTAGCCACCCATGTGTCGTTGTTTTTAGATTTCCATTCCTCATCCTATGAAAGAAGAATCTCTCTTTTCTGAGATTCCAATGCCAGCAATTTCCTCTTGTATGAATCTGAAAAATAATTTGGACACTACGGTCAGAAAGCCTGTCTTGGTTAGCTCTAATGTCCATAAATTCCCACCTAATATCTTTCTTTTTTCCATCCTCCTATTTACGTTCAAATTTCTTCAAAACCATCAGTTTATGTCCTAGACCATTGAAAGCCCCCTATCTTATGGGCACACATAATTTTACTAGCATCTATGAACCAGTGTGTCAAATGATTTATCCTTCAACCAAGTGTGATTGAATTTAAATGGAAAGGCCCTATGTTTTTTCATCCCATCCCACGGTATAATGATAGGGTTGTGATGAGAGATAAAAATAGGGATGATTTAGCATCAAATCCCATTCATGTTGTTGACCACAGTCGCATTCTCAAGGAAAATATGAAGGTTCTTAGATACACCCTCAGACCCCATGCGACCATTACACTAAGTAGGAGCAATTGGAGTTAGGGAAATGTTCCAAAATTTAAAATAATTGACTTGCCCTCTAAAATTTATTTCCATTTGATATCTCATGTCCCTATAACCCCAAACCTCATATAGTCCCAATGTGAAATTCATGTCTTTAGGCAATATATGAGAGTTTAGGTTAAGGATCTTGCACTTATCAATATGGTCCCAATATTACTTCTATCCTTTATAAGGAGCATAAGTGTTAATGATAAGTATCTGAGTATGGAAACCCTTTACATAGCTCGTTAATACAATACCTAAACATGAAAGATAAGCATCACGATTAATAAGCCCCAGATTCCACTGGACAACCATTCCACGAGACAGACCTAAAGTTCTTGTCGAACAAAAAACCAATTCAGGACATATTTTTAGGATGGATTCCCAATATGATTCTCTCGGTACCATAGCCTCCTGTAGGAGCACCAAAGACGGGTGGAAATGCATGATGATTCCATTGAGAGATAAAGAGAGTGTTTTTTGGGTAGCTCCCAAGCCCTTGAAATTGAGGGAAAAATAATCATCGGGGGACCTGAGCATTTAGAATATCCCCTCTAAGGACCCAAGAACCAAAAAAATCATTTATTAAGATATATCTATAGATGTAGTCAGGATCCACATTCAGATGTGGCTTTGACTATTCCATAAAATAATTCTACAGATCGAGAGAATTCTATGAACGAGAAGGCATTTTCTTATATTTTTTATTTTTCCTCATCATGGTTTTGATATTTTTATCTACATGGGGGTAGACAAGTCCATCTCTAGAGTTTAAAAAATATTTTTTAATCTTAAGAGGATCCATAAACCAAGACTCCAAATGAGAAAATTTGTTCATCTCCATATCGAGAGAAAATGGTGAATAATCATTGCCCCTAATAGGGCCATTCCCCATCTTCAGAAGCCCAAAATGCCCCAATGTTTTGTGGCCCAAATCCCATTCCCTATCTCCATATTGTGTATTTTCAGCCGAAAAAGGAGATTAGATTTCCATTTCAGTCGATAGTGAGAAAATAATTATAGGATCAACACATTTCCCCGTATAGATTTGTGTGTGTTTAAATAGCCCACTAATAACCCCACTAGGTGCCAAATTTTGTTCCAAACCCCCCGATAATGAATCATTTATCACAACAACATGATATGTGATTAATATGAGAAATACATGGATCAGGGAGGATCTCTTTAGGTCTGTGAGAATTGAGAGTCTCCAGCGGTAAAGCCTCTAATCGAGTACATGCATCAACCTAAAAGTGAGGTTTTATATAGTATCATGTCCCCAAAGGACATGTAGCAAGTAAGTGGCCAATATCATGGCACAAAAGGAATAAACAAAAACCCCCAATAATCAATGCCAATCTTGAATGAATATGGTCCCCATTTGAGTGCCAAATTCACCAAGAGCCCTCCATGATAGTCCACTTCCACTAGTACAAATGCCATCCTCTTATCAAGATGACCAAAATTTCCTTCATCCCAATAGTATAATTTCTCGTTGGTATTTTCAATGGTAACAATTACATACTTGTTCCATAATACGAGTGGTAAATCAAGTAGTTTTTCCCAAATGATATTTCTACGTGGGATCTCCTTGAAAGGGTTAAAACTTGCATGCCACTGCTGAAGTTCCAAAAATCCCTTGCCGCACACCCATGGTGAAGCCACAATCAACTCAACATCCTCATGGCTAAGGAAGTGGAAACAAATCAACCCATTGAACAATATGCTAACTTTGGTTGATATTTCAGTAGATTTGTCTAGATAGAATCTACCCATGCCTTAATTTGTTTCCCGCACATCCTGGTGAATTTCCACCTCCCCACCATAGTCGATGATCAAAGCTTAAATATATGAAAATTATGTTTGTTACCCAAGTATCAACTCCTTGGAAATCATTCGAACCAAATATAAGCCAAGCACAACATCCCTTTTAAGACATTTGATCACATTTCTTACTTATGGAGGGTGCTGGCTTGATGGGGCATAGACCCAGGTTCAGTTATGGCTGCGTGAACCAACAAAACCCACTATTAATGCCCCTTTTGCAACGATCTATTGTGCAGAATGAAGTCTCACTCAAGGCAATATAAGGGGATGCTAGAACCAGGTTTTTGCATCCAGAGGGACAATAGAGTGTGGCTTTGGAGCTTATCTTCATTTCAATACTTAACAGAGCTTCGGAGAACATATGTTGGGCTAGAGTCCCTTAGTTCGAGTCTTAGTACTTTTTGTTAACTTTGGTAGAAATGTTAAACACACAAAAGGTCAAGGGGCTTTGGGGTGGGTCAAATATCGTTCATTTTGTAATGAGTAAAGGGGTAAAACAAGAGGCTCAAACCATGGTTTTGGACAATGGTTTTTGCGCATATAGGTATTATAAATAGGCATGTATGAGTCAAGTCAAGATATCTTATCATATCTATCTGATAATTATGCATGTAATGTGATTTTGGGCAAGTAAGTTGTGATTAGTCTGAGTAAGAAATAGGCTCCTGTGGCTGTGTGCACGAGAGAAAGAAGTTGTATACATTGAATATCTGGCTAATAGAGAGAATTTTTGGCAAAGTCTCTAGTTTATTTCATGATCCCTGATCTTATGTGACAATTATTTATGAGTTACTGATTTTCTTATATATGTGTTGTGTAATTTTGTTTATTTGACGCACATTTATCTAGGCAAATCATATAATAGTAGATCTATGTGTCGCGCAATAAATAAGGGTTTCTATTAACCTTAGATCTGAATCTAGTTAAAGTGAAATATCACAGCACAGTCATAATCAGATCAACTCATATCAGAATAGCAAGGGTTAAATCCACATCATAATTCCCCTCTAGGCGCGGAAACTTGATTCCAGCACCCCCCATGCTACTTCGAGTCAGACTTTGATCTGTACAAGTAGATAACTACTGAAAGGGCCAATATTTGGATGGTTTTGTTGGTTGCACAAGTACACTATGGACCTGCGTCTAGACCCCTCCATCCAAAAAATGGTTCCGTTGCCAGGACCAGGATCCATTTGAGGGAGATTTGATGTGGCATCTAACTAAGAATGAATTGCGATATTCGTTGGATAAAATGGTCCGCAAGTTTGCAATCCAAGAAAATTGGAACCTTCAATTATCTGCTGAATATTGGGAAGAAAGATACATTTATATAGAGCAACATGAAATCTTATTTTCTTCCTTCATAGCAGAACTACACGAGTGGCTATCTCGGTTCACTAACAAGCAGACATGTTGGAAGGACGACGTGATTAATAGGTGGACCCTTGAGTTGATTCAACAATTGGAAAGAGCCAACAATAGGATTACTCACACAATAGACTATTTCATCGACAACATTCTCATACAATGTATCACTTAATTTTATATTTATACCTTTGTGTCATACACTAAAGCTGAAATAAATTTTTTCAACTATCCGCGAGGTAAGTTTCTGCGCTCTTTGAAGCTATGGATTAAAATGGTATTATGTGAAAAAGGTACTTTTTGTAGCCAAATTGAGTGAATGTTCAGAAGAGTTCAACCTAGCTCTACGCATAGTGGAAAAATTTATAGAGAAGACCCAGATGGAGATTTTGTGTATAGTCCCCTCAAAGGTAGATCTGATGATGATCAACATAAATATTGGTTCATTTAAATGTTGTTGTTGCATCTGTGTCTACCTTTATCTCAGCAAAAGATCACATACTAGGCCGAAGCTTTGGAAATCATGATGAAACTGGAGGCCTTGCTAGTTCAAGAAATATACACCGAGTTTCAGTAGATTTAGAGCTAGTTGGCTACCGTGCACTTAGAACTTCAAAATTTTTGGAAGGATAATCTGAAGGAGGTGCGAGCAGAGGTATGGTGTGTGCGTTGCAAAGCTGAAGGACACTACAAGGAACAATTCCCAGTATATGGCGAATATCTGGCAGTTGGAGGACCGACTCTGATCAAGCCTAATTTAGGGGTAAGGCCAAGTGCAAACCCTACAATATGGTGCACACTATGTCAAGTAACTGGATAGCACCCTACGGACTATTATCTTAGGTTTGAAAAATATATTTGGACTCCAAAGCAATTATATTGCACAGTTTTTGAGTTTGTAGGCCATGATGATAAGAATTATCGCAGTTTTGACCTAAGGATTGAACAAGCTTCTTATTATCGAATGCAGTAAGAACGTAGAGGTCCGGATTCTCCTTCATCTCCATCTGGGAAAGGGGGATTTTAGGTCCAAGGTCGGGGAAGAGGAGGAGAAAGATAGTCATGGAAGAGGCTAGATCATCTGTTATAATTTTGGAGAATTTGGCCACTTCGTGCATGATTTCCAGAACCAGACGCACCTAGCTTCTAGGTATTATCGACAGTTTGACCACATCATTGAATATTCCCCTATGTTGTTTGCGAAAATGTAGGAAAATAATAATCGGATGCCTACAAAGAACATTTAGATGATGAAGGAAGAACCGTGCAACAAAGAGCCTAGTGTTAATATTGTGACCATAAATGGTGCAACAACTGCCGCAGATAAAGTAGAAGGAAAAAACCTTGTTGTAGATGTCTAGGTTCCAAGAGCCCTTAAGAATAAAGAACAATTTAACTTACATTGGGAGAAGGCTACTTTTACTGAAGAAAAGAATAATTTCATGGACCATGTTACGTCAACATCAAAAATACCGACTAGGCCTGTTGTAGATATCACATATGCGATTGATCCTGTTGAAATCAAAGTGTTTCTGCAGGCTTGTATCGATCTTATGCGCATTAAGAAGGCAGTTGAAAACCTTAAAAAAATAACTGATAACTGCGTCAAGAAATCTCAACTTCAGATGGAACAAAGGGTTGTCAACAAAGTCCACAAGAATAAAAGAAGAACTGGATGATAGATGCCCTTAATCGCTTAGATATGAGACTTTGAGATGGATCAAGTTATTCTCGATATGGGATCCGATGCAAATTTCTTACCTAAAAAAAAATGTAGAAAATGGGAGAATCTAAGCTTGAGTGGTCCTCAGTTCAACTACACATGGCTAACCAGCAGAAAATTATCCCAATGGGCAGTCTCTCTCGGGTTGTAGTTGAAATTGAAGGAGTGAAGGTGTTTGCAGACTTTGAAGTCAGTGAAATTTCTAATAATGCATATATGTATCCTATGTTGTTAGTTTTAGATTGGGATTTTGACGTGGATGTTATTATTAAACTTAGGTGCAGGATCATGTTGTTTGAAAACAATGGGATAAGGATTGTGATGCCCTTGGAACTTACAGAAGGAGAAAGATACATAGAACCAGTGCATGACAAATATGCAGATGAATATATTTATCATGTCTACAAATTAACTATGAAGGATTAGGATTGAATCAATCCCATGGTAGATGGACGGATTAGTTGGGAAAAAGATAGTTTGTGCTTATCAGACTCAGATGAAGAATTGGAGCAATGGCTTAACCTCTTACATGAAGTATCCACATTACGTTGTAATCGGGTAACCAAATCTTTGTGTTGTATATCCTCTAAGTTACGTGAATTGCCCTGCTATGATGGTATAGGAAATGTCACTATGTTTTTAGATACATTTGAATGGGATATTCCAGAGGAATAACAGTTCTGCGTGCTTGATCTAGTTCTGCATTGAACCCTAGCGTGATGGTGGGGAGGGCACAAAGAAAATATTGTTGATTGGAGGGAATGTCATCGAATTCTATGGCTATGATTTGGGAGCCCAAACACCAAGATGAAAGAACAATATTCAAGCATAGATGATCCATGCCATCATTTAGCCAATTGGACTGTAGTTTGGGGAGAGGACCCACAACCGGAATGGGTTCATGTATTCATTCATACATTGGACACGGTGCCCATGAAATTCTATATGGAGACTGCGTTGTGACATGGTACTGCCAAATGGGTTGCGTTGAATGAGAGTTTAATTTTGACTTTGATATTTGAAAGTGGATTCTAGTGCATTGATGAGGCATTGCGGGAGCTTCGAGATGCTACTTTTGATGTGCCAAAGAAACCAGAAGTATGAGCCCTACCAGAATGTAATGCGTAGATAAAGGATGCAGCTGAATGTTGCAATGTAGCTATTAAAGATAATGTTGAGGATCCAAGAAAAATTAATAGCCTCGAGTCCGAGGGGCAGTGTGTAGTCGTTGTACCTAAGGGGGCACAGGTATCTTTGAAGCTAGCACATGGGTCATGCCAGGAGGCTTTTGTAGTCGCAGATAGGCCAGAAACTAGCTATTGGAATATTAAATATGGAATTTATAGGTTTATTACCATTTATATGAGTGGATAACCTACATTTAAGGATGCGATTATGTAATATTTGGAGTCATTTTAGCATTTATGGAGCTGCATCAATGGAGACAAGAACATTTAAGCCACGACATCACTATAAATAAGGTATGGAGGTCTACACAAGTTCCCTTTGCTTGCTGAGTAATTAAATTGAGTCGTTCCCTCAGCTCTTCCTCCCTTTTCCATATCCTATGTCTACATCTTGGTAGCCACTTGAAGGGATAGTGCGCCAACAGGGTTTAGGCCACTTAATTCCAGAGACTATGACGATGACTCAGCCCACCCATGTTGCATCGCAAAAACAAAAGAAGGGATAGTCCTCAGGAACCCTGAAGTCCACGTGAAAGAAGACTCGTAAGAAAAATTTGACTTCTGATGCAGAAAGGTAGAAGTATCCAATGGAAGAAACTGGGGTAGTTGCACTAGAAGAAGGGTTTGTTGAGGTGTTTGATCCCATATCACAATTTCCTTCATATAGTCCTCTGCAGAAGTTGTCAGTAGATGTGTCTAGGGACCCTGATAAGATCAAGGTATTAATCACTATACCCCTACTGCCTGAGGACATTACTATTGAGGTTGACATGTTGGGGCTGGTACCTTCTCATAAATTGGAGGAATGGGATTTGGCAGACCATGCAAAGATCCCTGAGCGCACCCGTTGTAGTACTTATAGAAACTCCCATATAAATAATCTGAGATCATCATGGTGGAGCCTATACAATGGGCTATGGGACTAAGAAATTTTGAGATCCTTAACCTAATGAACGTCCCCCACATTGGTCACAACAACATCAATGATATATGTCTGTGCCAGTTTCTGGCTCTAGTGCAAGATGATTTCCTATTTTTGGGAACATAGATTTTCATCGATGCCATGCTCATCCATCACATAATGGGTTTTCCATACCAAGGAGCAAACCCTGTAGAAGCCTCAATAGGGAAGGGCCATGAGAAGAAAATCACAAATGATATGAAGGAGACATATGGAGTGGTCAGAAATATGTGGGGTTTTGTTGTCAACACCATCACCGACCCTACTGTCAGATTTGCTACCCAGGTTTTGGCTTGAAAAATGATGCAGAAGTGGCGAGCTAAGGAACTTCCCATGCCGTTCATTGCGTTAGCTACAATATGCACCAAGGACATCCAGTGCCACTGGGGAAAATATCTATGCAAATAGTTTTTGGAGAATTCTGGGATGTGCAAGAAGAAGGGAAATTGTTCCACTATGCATGGTTGTTGTTTCTCATCATGCTCGTTGGATTCCAACCATCGTCAAATTCACAATTTTCTACTATTGACTTTGAGCTTTGTGAATCCGCACAATATGAATCACTATAGGCAACAAAGTATCCGATGTGGGTCACATAAGGTAGTGTTTTTTGTGTTCTATTTCAGATGTAGCTTCACCAGGTTGTGCAGCTAAAGCCATGCCTATCGCTGACCTTATATGACCAATAAAAGCACATAGCAGACTTCAAAGCCTCCTTCTACAATGTGCACATTCGCGAAAAGAAAGATATGTCTAGGGTATTGTATCACCTAACTTACGTCGTCATAGAAGATGAATGTGTCACCATAATCACCAAGTAGGATTGCTCATGGTTGGATGTAGCAGTAGATACCGGCACTAGTACATATGCTCAATTTTTCGGAAATTTAGTTTCAAAAATTTTGACGTATTGTCAGAAGTTCCCAATTTTTTCTCATTTTTTTTAATCCCTCCGAAAATTTTCGCTCTTACGACACTACCGAAAAAGTGTCGGAATAGCTACACTACCCAAAAAGTGTTGGAATAGTGGAATTTTTGGAATACATCGTCAGAATAGCGACGCTACCCAAAAATCATCTCAATAGTGACACTACTTCGTTGTTGGCCTTCATGAAAAGGTGGAGCTCATTTAGGGTGGCTTCTATACTAGGCAAAAAATTGACTATTGAGTCGTGTGAAGGCGACTATGTAAAAAATGCTAAGTTGTGACTTCCTGCGTGGCTTGTGCACGAATTTGTGTGGCACTTTTGTCGTTTTCTCCTTGGTGCCTTCATTCGGGTGGGTCAGGTCGTGTGAAGTCGGCTATGTCAAAAATGCTAAGTTTTGAGTGCTTGTGTGCCTTGTGCACATTCATTCGACCTGTTTTCCATTTCCTTCCTCGTGCCTTTGTTCGATCAGGTCGGTTCAGGTCGTGTCGTATGAGGGTGCCCGAGGAAATGTGGTCGGGCAAGTTGGGTCTAGTCGGGTTGTGTGAGGGCGCCCAAGGAAATGCGTTCGGGTGGTTTGGGTTGGGTCGTGCCATGTGAGGGCACCCGAGGAAATGTGTTTGGGCAGGTCAGGTCGTGTGAGGGTTCCCAAGGAAATGCGTTCAGTCTAGTCGGGTCAGTTTAGGTCGAGTCTTGTGAGGGCACCCAAGGAAACACGTTCGTGTAGGTCGGGTCGAGCGTGTGAGGGAACCTAAGGAAAGGATCTCAGGTCGGACAGGTTGGGACGTTTCGTGTGAGGGCGCCTAAGGAAATGTGTTTAGGCGGGTTGGAGAGGGTCAGGTCGGGTCGTGTGAGTGCACCCAGGGAAACACCTTCGAGCGGGTCGGGTCATGTTGGGTAGTTTGAGGGTACCCAGGGAAACACGTTCAGGCGAGTCGGGTCGAGTTAGGTCTGTTCAGGTCCTCTAAGGGTGGTTGTATAAAAAATGCTAATTTGTGACCACCCGTGTGACTTGTGCACATTTTTGTGATCCGTTTTCCGTTTTCTCCCTCGTGCCTTTTTTCGGGCGAGTCCAGCTGTGCCATGTGAGGGTGCCATAGGAAACACATTCAGGTTGGATTATGTCAGGGAGATGTATAAAAAATGCTAAGTCGTGACTGCCCGTGTGCCTTGTGTATGTTCGTGCAGCCCGTTTTCCATTATCTCCCTCATGCCTTCGACATTCAGGTGGGTCGGGTCGGGTCGTGTGATGGTGCTCAAAGAAACAAGTTTGGGTCGGCTAGGGTCATACTGTGAGGGCACTAGGGGAAATGTGTTTGAGCGGGTCCAGTTGGGTTGGGTTGTGTGAAGGAACCCAAAGCACGTGTCTGGGTCAGGTCATGTGAGGACACCCAAGGAAGCATGATCGGGCGGGTTAGGTCGAATCTAGTCAGGTTATGCCACGTGAGGCCACACAAGGAAGCATGTTTGGGCGGGTTGGGTTGGTTCATTTCATGTGAGGGCACCCAAGGAAACATGTTCAAGCGGGTCAGGTCGTGTCATGTGAGGACGCCTAGGAAAACGGGTTCTGGTGGGTCGAGTTAGGTCGGTTGCGTGAGGGCACCCAAGGAAACACTTTCATGTTGGTTGAGTTGGGTCGTGTGAGGGCATCTAAGGATACACACTCGGGTGGGTCAAGTCGGGTCATGTCGTGTGAGGGCGCCCAAGGAAACACGTTCGGGCAGGTTGGGTCGGCTTGTGTGCGGGCGCCTAGGGAAACACGTTCAAGCGGGGCGAGTTGGGTCGGGTTGTGTGAGGCACCCAGGGAAATGTGTTCGGGCAAGTCGGGTCGGGTCATGCTAGCATGGCCATATAAAAAATTCTAAGTTGTGACCACCCATTTTCCTTGTGCATGTTTTTGCGATCTATTTTCTGTTTTCTCAATTGTGCCTTTGTTCGGGCAGGTCGGGTCATGTCGTGTGATGGCACCACAGGAAACACATTCGAGTTGGATCATGTGAGGGAGGTCACATAAATTTTTTTAAGTTGTGACTACCCATGTGCCTTGTGCACTTTTGTGCAACCCATTTAGTATTTTCTCCCTCGTGCCTTCGATGTTTGGGCGAGTCAGGTTGTGTCATGGTGCCCAAGGAAGGCCGTATAAAAAGTACTAAGTTGTGACCACCCGTGTACCTTGTGCACATTTGTGTGAGGGAAGGTCGGGTCGTGTGAGGGAAGTTGTGTCAAAAATGCTAAGATGTGACCGCCCATGTACCTTGTGAACATCCGTGTGACTTTTTTTCTGTTTCCTCCCTCATGATTTCGATCAGGCAGGTTGGGTTAGGTTGTGCCATGTGAGGGCACCCAAAGAAACACATTTGAGAGGGTCGGGTCAGGTCGGGTCGGGTCGTTCCGTGTGAGGGCACCCGAGGAATTGCGTTCGGGCGGGTCGGGTCAGGTCAGGTCATGTGAGGGCACCTAAGGAAACGTGTTCGGGTGGGCCATGTTGGTTCGGGTTAGATCGTGTGAGGGCGCCCAAGGAAACACATTCGTGCAGGTTGAGTTAGGTCGTGTGAGGTCACCTAAGGAAACGCGTTCAGGTGGGTCAGGTCAGGTCGTGCCGGTGAGGTCAGGTCGTGCCGGGCGAGTCCGGTTGTGTCTAGTGAGGGCACCCAGGGAAATGCGTTTGGGCCGGTCAGGTCAAGTTGTGTCGGGTCATGTGAGAGTGGTTGTATCAAAAATGCTAGTTTGTGACCGCTCACATGCCTTATGCATGTTTGTTTTATCTATTTTCTATTTTCTCCCTCGTGCCTTCATTTGGGCGGGTCGAGTCATGTTGTGTCAGGGCGCCACAAGAAATGCGTTGGGGTCAGATTAGTTGAGGGGGGCCATATAAAAAATGCTAAGTTGTGACTACCCGTTTGCCTTGTGCACGTTCGTGCGACCTGTTTGTCGTTTTCTCCCTCGTGCCTTCAACGTTCGAGCGAGTCGGGTTAGGTCAGGTCGTGTTGTACTGTGAGGGTGCCCAAGGAAATGTGTTTGGGCGGGTCGGGTTAGTTCAAGTCATGTGAGGGTGCCCAAGGAACACATCCAGGTTGGGTTGTGTCGGGTTGTGTGGGGGCACCCAAGGGAATGCGTTTGGGCGGGTCTGGTCGGGTCGTGTCATGTGAGGCCGCCCAAGGAAACGCATTTGGGCGGGTCGGGTCATGTCGTGTCGTGTCATGTTAGGGTGCCCAAGGAAACACATTCGAGCAAGTTGGGTTGGGTCAGGTTGTGTCATATTAGGGCACCTAGGAAAACGCATTTGGGCGAGTCAGGTCGGGTGGGGTAGGGTCATGTGAGGGCGCCCAAGGAAATACTGCATTCGTGTGGCTCTGGTTGGGTCTGGTGAGGGAACCTAAAGAAACATGTTTGCGCTGTTTAGGTCAGGTCGTGTCATTTGAAGGCACCCAAGAAACGAGTTCAGGTGGTTCGAGGAGGGTTGGTTCGGGTCGTGTAAGGGCATCCAGGGAAACACTTTAGGGCGGGTCAAGCCGGGTCGGGTCGTGTGAGGGAACCCAGAAAAACGCATTCGGGCGGGTCGGGTTGGGTGAAGTCGGGTCGTGTGAGTGTGCCTGTATCAAAAATGCTAAGTTGTCACCTCTAGTGTTCCTTGAGCACGTTTGTGCCATCCGATTTCTGTTTTCTCCTTTGTGCCTTTGTTTGGGCGGGTTGGGTCGTGATGTGTCCAGGCGGCACAGGAAATGCATTCGAGTCAAATTGTGTGAGGGAGGCCATAACAAAAATGCTAAGTTGTGACCACCCGCTTGCCTTATGCATGTTCGTGTGACCCATTTTCCATTTTCTCCCACGTGCCTTCGATGTTCGGGCAGGTCGGGTCGGGTCGGGTCGGGTCGTGCCATGTGAGGGCTCCAAGGGAAACACGTTCAGGCAGGTCGGGTCAGTTCGGGTCATGTCAAGGTACCCAAGGAATGTGTCTGTGTCAGGTCGTGTCAGGTTGTGTGAGGGTGCCCATGGAAATGCGTTCGAGCGAGTCAAGTCAGGTCTAGTTGGGTTGTGACGTGTGAGGTTGGCCAAGGAAATGTGTTCAGTCAGGTCAGGTCAGTTTGGGTCGTGTCGTGTGAGGGCGCCCAAGGAAACGCGTTTGGGCGGGTCGGGTCAGGTGGGTCGTGTCATGTGAGGACGCCTAAAAAAACGCATTTGGGTGGGTCAGGTCATGTTAAGTCATGTGAGGGCGCCCAATGAAACGAATTTGGGCGGTTCGGGTCAGGTCATGTGAGGGCGGTCATATAAAAAATGCTAAGTTGTGACCACCCGTGTGCCTTGCACATTTTCGTCCAACCTGATTTCTGTTTTCTCAATTTTTCCTTCGTTCAGGCGGGTGAAGTTCTGTCGTGTGAGGGCACCCAATGAAACATGTTCGGGTCGGATCCTGTGAGGGAGGTTGTATAAAAATGCTAAGTTTTGACCACCTGTGTGCCTTGTGCACATTCGTGTGACCCGTTTGTTGTTTTCTCCCTTGTGTGTTCGTTCGGGCGGGTCGGGTCATGTGAGGGTGCCCAAGGAAACACGATCGAGTCAAGTTGGGCCGTGATGTATGAGAGTGCCCAAGGAAACGAGTTCAGGCGGGTTGGGTTGGGTTGGGCTGTGTGAGGTCACCTAAGGAAACACATTGAATGTTGAGATTTTACAGGCAAACTAAAAAAATAATTTTCCGAGTTCTTAGTACCAACTAATTCTTGTGTTTTATTTGTCCAGTGGTCATCAGATATGGAAGAAATCTGTTAGATAAAAATGAAGTTAATTATTTTATATCACTTTTATCTTTCACTTCATTCCTATATTTAAGATTTTCAAAATATTTCTAAAGGAACAAGGCTAAAATATTATTTTTAAACAACTGAAAGTAAATATTTTCTTTATTTCACTCAGATTTTCAAAATATTTTGAAATGGAGAATGTTAAATTTGTTTTTTGAAACAACTAACTTTTGATAACTTGACTAGGGGTGACTTTGTAAAGGATCTATATATATCACATTCCCCTAAATATATGCATTTAAGTTCAATAATAAAATTCTATAATGTGTAATATAAACTAAGAAGATTAATCAACATATTTTCATTTTGGCGGGCTGCAGTTTCTTCACCGTAGTAGTTTAACTAGATCGTGAGCTCCTGAGCTTCTTCACCGTAGTGGTTTAACCAAACCATAAGATCCAAAGCATACAACCCAGAATGAATTCCCCAAAACTCAGGTGAAAACCCCCTGAAGCTATTGGAGGATGTTGGACTAGCGATTTTTGTGGTCAGATTGGGGCTAGAGCAGGGAGCCACAACCTTTGCTAGTTCTAGAGAGGTATTTTTTCTACCTTTTGCACAATTTCCCAATTTTATTTGAATTTTACTATAAAAGGGTTGTGAATGGTGCTTGTATATTTTTGTGAAACACTAAAATAATATATCCTAAATGCAATTAGTGGAACCATAAAATTTATTTGGGGGTTTAGAATCGTATCAATGAACCCTAGAATAGATAAGCAAAGGAAACAGAGAAGACAGGGTCGTTCCTTCCCTGCCATGCCTTACTCTAAGGTTAACTTGCCTTGTCCTATTTATCAATCGATTTCCAATAACTTATCTAATGCCATAACGTAAAGCCCCTAACAAGATCAGCAGGCCCTAACAAGCAAGCCCAGTCAGCAAGCCCCTAACGGTCTATCTCTCTTCCTATGGATGCGTCTTTCACTCATTTGTCTCTGTCCCGACGTCTATGTCCCAGATCCTTTCAATGCTTTGTCAAAGATAAAATCCTTAATAATAACGTTTAACTTAAAGCTGCATAAACTTAGTTTCCATTGTATTCTGATAAATTCAAATTCTACGCACTGATCCCATGTCCAAATTGTCCTAATTCAACAATGTTTTCGAATTATTCCTGATTAGTTCCTTGGTTCCTTCTAGAAATCACTAGGATTTTTTGGCCTTATTTTGTGCTTTTTTTTGTCTAATAAAAAAAAGAAATCTCACACAAAACTTAAAAAAATTGACTAACCGAAACATGGGAAAATAGAATGCTTGAAAGTTAAAAGTTAAAAAAAAACTACAACGAAATCCCAAGGGATGAAAGACTTTATTTTTTAGAACAAAACAGTGGAGCAGCAAGGATAAAATGACATTAGCAGTACTATTCTAGGTATTTTTTTCATAACACATAGGGAGAAAATGGCTCAGTGACCTCAGTTTTTTTGGACGATTAAATGTGTCACATTTAGCTCCAAGTTTAGCACTAAAATTTGGATCTAAGGACACCAATATTGAGATTTTTAACCAGGGGAAACAAAAGAGCTAGGATATGTTGCAAGAAATCTTCTGCTAGAGTGTAGTTTCTTGATGATGGCTATGACCTAGGAAATACCCGGATAATGGCAAGCATGCTAAGGCATCCAACAAATGAGGAAAATCCATTCCCAAAGAAAGGAAAAATCATTCAAAAATTAAAAAAACGGTCACCTTTGGCATGCATGCTAAGGCTTGCTAAGTTGACATGATTTTATTTCACCTTTACCTCAAGCACCTGGGGTGAATATCTCTTGATGGCTTGGGCTTCTATAGAATCAGGGTTGAGGGGTTGAGTTAGGGATGGATATCATTTTTCTCTAGACAGTACTGTAGTAGTGGAAAACTTTTCACTCTTCCATTCACGAGACTTAGACTACTACCCTCACTGCAAGCAAGTAGGTCTATGGAAGCCTGTCGCCTATTGATTCACTATGATTCAACCAATCCCTTGGACAGTATGTGATTTGAGTCTTGACACAATTATGCATTGTTTTAGCTCTTTGAATCTCTTGGTTGTTGTTGATAAAGTTGTTTTGCAGCGTTATGATAGATTACTATGCATTTACTTTGAATTCCTCTCACTTAAGGTGCACATTCTTTTCATTAATTTTCATTTACATCTATTTTTAGAATCTTATCTCAACCACTTTAAAATTATTTGAAACTTACCCTCTCTCTTGACTATTTACCGAATGGCCTAGGAGGGGAGTCCTTTGTGTGCTAATTGTCTTCAATTTTGTCCATACTTAAAATTAGATGGCAACATACATATTTTAGGGACACCCCCATGAGATTGGAAAAGCACCAATTAAAATGGAGAGGGTCTCCAACTGTGACTAGGGTTGGTTTTCCTACATTTACAAGGCCACTCTACGTGTGGAAATTTGTGTGATAACATAACCCCAATGTTTATGCATTTTATATTAAAAATATAATTTTATGTTTATGCAAACTTATATCCTGATATAATTTTTTTATTTTCAACCTTACTTTCTTATAAATCAACAAGTGATTCATATTTTGTGTCTAATGGGTTTGATTTACATTGGTTTACATGAAATTTGAATGTATATATATACTGATTTTTTTTTTTTTTTATTCCACCAAGTTGTTTACTCATTCTATGGGTAGTTCTGGTTTGTTGTTTTTTACATGCACTTGCATGGACATGGATAGACATAATAATGAGAGAAAGAGAACAGATTTTTTCATTTGATGATGCAACATTACATAGTAGAAAAAGAGAACTACATTGTGTAACTTTCGAGTACCTAACTAATAACCACAATAATAATCACTCAATTAAATCCCTCATTATTCCATTACTTTATTAGTGATACCTCATTATGCATCTAAAAATATCAAACTCTAAAACACATAATTTCTGAATATGACCATTTTCTCTAATACCCTCCCATAATGATCATTTTACATCTTGTTCAAAATATAGTAAGACAAGCTTCAGGCAAGCCAGATGTCTGCAGTCAACAAGATAAGATCTTTAAAATAGTGTCTGGAAGTGAATTTTATCTGTTAAGGTTGATGAAATACAATGTATGTCACCATCCTTTTGTTTGATGATTTACTCATGACCCATATGGGAGCCAAGTTTAGCTAAATTTCCACCATTGACAGTGCTTGGCTCGTTTGTTGAATTTACCTCCTTCACAAACTGGTGGTACAACATATCAAAAGTTTTTGTTTCTTTCTTTGAGGAAGCAGCGTCTTATTTTACCACTTCGTCTCCTACCTCCCTAAGGTTGTCCTTATGAATCACAATAGATAATACATGGTATACTTGGTGTTTGCTTTTTCTTCTTTGTTGATTTTGACTTGTTTCAGTAGCAACATTATCTAGGGCTTCATTTTGTGAGCTCTGTCTCGCTTGACTGCTCTCTTGGCTATGCATTATGGCCAATTTTTTGTCATATTTCAACCATATTTTTGGTTTCTTCTCCACCCCGCAACACAATGGATCAGATTGAGATTTACCATCTTAAAAATTAGCATAGAAATCAATATTGTTAATAAAATGTCCACATTCCCTTGAGCTAATATACCATTTATCCCTACCACTTTTTGAATCCTTTTTTATTCCCATTAGCATATAGAACTCTTCCTCGTTTATCCAAATTAACATATATCTTTCGAAATTGATCATCAAATGAATTCTCTTGGTTGTGTTTTTCATCCCACGACTGCTTCTTGCAAACTCTGCTCATATGTTATAACTTTCCACAATTAAATCAATGAATTTCTTGTTTAATTTTAACTAAATCCTTACAGTGGCGATCACTCTCTTTCATTTGTTTATTCACTTTGCTCTTAAAATTCATTAGAAGTGCTACCTTCTAAGGCTCAATCCCATGGATATATTTTAACTACCTTCTATTTGTCTTTTTTGCAGGAGCTTAGTGCTTAACTACTCAAGTGTTAGATCTTTATCTTTACTAATAATTTTTAAGGTTTCAATAAAATTTGGATATGAAGAAGCCAAATTTGTCAAATCTATAACAACCATACATTCTTCTTACATTGTCTTTGGATTGATTTCAATTGATCTCTAATATCCTTGATTTTTAACAAATGATTTCTCAAGGAGTCAAATTCCTCCATTTTAATTGATAATAACATACTTATAAGGAAACACGTTCTAGCTTTGTTTGAGGTTTCATGCCATCCTATGTAGGTTCCCCACCATGACAAATGCATCATTACCATCTTGAAATTTTTGGAATCATCTCATTTTTTATTGAGAGCTTCATAAACATCATAGCCTCTTGATTTTCACATAATAATTTTATTTGACATCTTCCTAATAACAGTTTTTCCAAATATTGTATTCAAATACATGAAGCATCTTCTATTTCCATGATTTCAAATTCTGACCATTAAATTTTTTATTACTGTTCAACATTATATGAGATAAACTTTCCAATTTTGGATGGTTTAAATACACCAAAAAAATGGTTTTACTGTTGTAACATATAAAATGAAAGCCCTACTACTGTCCTAAACAATTACACACTGAACAAACTAAAATATTTCAGGAATTTCACATGCAAGCTAGCACTACACTCTAGATCGTCTCCTCGAAATATTTTTTTTAGAACCAATGTAAAATATGGAAAAACCTAGAGGTTATTGTAGAGGTACCAAACAACACATCAGTTCTCTCACACCCAGAGCTGATGGTTTAGTGCTAGACAATTCCTAAACAACCCCCCCTCCCCCCCTCTTTGGGTGGCCAACTAGTGCCCTGGAGACCATTACTGGAGATGTTGAACAACAAATCAGTTCACTCACACCCAGAACATTAGAGGGTTTAGTACCAGGCAGTTCTTGCGCACCCCTAAAGGGCTTAGTACTAGACAGTTCTTGAGTATCCCCCCCCCCCACCCCCTTGACAAGTTACTTCCTAGCCTCAATAGAGCAGCCATATCTTCTTTCCTTTGGTCTGGGGTGTTAGGAGTATCCTTCACTCCTACATCCCCCAGGATCATGTATCCAAAATCCTCATTTGATCTAGGGGACTATGATAGCGAGCCAGCACCACTATTTCCCTCCTTGTCGTCAGCTATTAGACTCTAGCATTCTTTACATCATTTACCTCCAACATTAGACTTATTCCTGTAGCCCTCTACATGATCCGGTTATATACATTTTTATGAGGCTATCCTATTATTGTATCCCTTTTTAACTTCATTTCATTTTACCCTACATTTTACTTTGGCATTTTATAGGAGTTTCATTTGCACCCCCACATTGTACTCATACTGGTTGTATCCTTCAGTCCAATTGGCATATTTATGGTAATTTGTTTCACATAATAAAATTATCCTAGCTTATCTTATCCAAGATCAAACTTTTTGAAACTTTGAATTCTTCTTCAAATCAACATGATTCCTTTCTCTGCTACATGTGCAAATAGGTATGGATAATCTCCATAGTGGTTATGATGGCTCTTTCATGAGCCCAATAGAACCTACTTTTCACATTTTTGTTGATGGAAGGTTGTGGAACAAAATTTGAATTGCAATACCTTTTGGTATATCTTTTTGAATTTTCCAAGGTTACATAGGTCCCCAAAGATAGTTACCCTTCCCCTCATGTTGGTGATTCATTGTCCACATCTGTCTGCCTTTTATCCATGGAGGCTTGATTCCTTTGTTCATGAAAATATGTTTATATCCCTCACGGTCATTGGGCTCTTCACATACAAAAATGTTTTCTTGGTTGGGTGGCTCACATGACAATTTTGTTTGTTTGGGAGCACACACAATGGCTACTTCAGAAAGAAATTTGGTTTTTTCTTTCATCGACATATATACCCAATTCTTTTAACAATGGCTTTTTACGTTTGTGTGCATGCTTACTTACTAACCTTGATGACAACCTACGCAGACATAGCCACTATATGACTCCCTTTGAGAGGTATGGCTTTTTGACTGCTTACCCTTATTGGTGTTTCCTTTGGACGACAACTAAACCTCTTAACATGGGTTTTGAAATTGACTTGCTTTTGGATCTACCCAGTCAACTTGTTCTGAAATTGACCTTTGTTACTACTTGTATGACCTTCTCACACAGGTGGCTAATACGATGCCTATACCCTTAGCATCTACCTTTAGCAACTCACTTCATAGATCAAAATTGACTATAATTTTTGTTTGGACCAGTGATGATTTTGCACAGTGTGTTATTTTACTACCTCGGTGCCTTCTCTGATCACATAAGTCCTTCAGTTCTTTCACTCACTTGTCTTGTTTTCAGCTTGGATTTGATACCATGCTATTTTTTCCATATATTAATCATAATAAAGAGAAAGAGTGGATTCATTCCTTTGATGATGCCAATGCCTCATACCTAGTAGGAGAAGAGAAGTGTGTCACCTAACTCCCAAATACCTAACTAATAACCACTACAGTCTTCAAAATATTAAATGACTCATTATTTCATCACTTTATTGGTGAGAATCTATTATATGTCTAAAATTTTAAATATATAATAAGGCTAAGTTATAAAAATGAAGTTTGTCTCTAGCATGGTTTGACTTCAAATTTTTGTTAAAAGGGTTTTGGTTTGGTTTAGAGTATGATAGCATTTATAAAAATACTTAAGGCCATAATGTAAAAAATCTTGATAGGAATTCACATATTAATGTTAATATCATTGTTCGGGCTATATTTAACTTTGAGTCAGCATGGGCATTTGGTTTTTGTGGCAGTTTATCATTGTTATTTATGATTAATTGGAGGTTTATGAAAAGTAAGTGTCTAAACCCTACAGTGTGGGGTAATATTATGTTCATACAAAACTTACATTTGTAGAATTGCTCCAACAAAAATGTGATATCCGAAATTCTTATGGATTGTTGCTTTTCTTTTCGAGATATCATAATCCCTTGTGTTTTACTTATATAACTAGATATTTTTTGGATCTTTATCAAGATTGTGTTAGGAATTAAATTATTGTTTTCATCATAGTAACTACCATTAACTAAGATTGCGGCCATTTTGTGGAAGTTTTTATTTACAACAAAAAATTTCAGCATAGGGATGAACATGCCTACAAAGACAGTTGTGTTTACAAATGTCTGCAAATTTGATGGTGACAAGTTCTATTGGATAACTAGTGGAGAGTATATTTAGATGAGTGGATGTGTTGGAAGGCGATGTCTTGACGCACGTTTCATTTTCATCTTGATGGTTGATGAGAATATGGAGCCATCCACATCAAATTTGATGGTTAAAGGAAGAGATGATCATTTGAATAGGTATAATAAGTATTGAGAGCATATAAGTAGTCTACATAACATGGTCTCCTATCTAGAATTTTTTCTGTTGTGTGATGTTTACTTAAATTTTCTAATATTCAAATCTTAAAAAATAACCAGCTACCATATGGTTGTAGAATAATAGTAGTATTTTTTGATTGATTTTGTGATTTAACATGTTTTGCAAGTACAGTTGTAGACTGTTAGTAGTCTTGTTTGACAACTTTTGTAATTTAACATGCTTTAATTGTTGATATTTTGAATAAGTACAAGAAATATTGGTATATGATAGGCAATGATATATGTAAGTGTGTCTCCTATCTATATTATTGTTTTCTTTTGAAGTGTCTTGCTGTCTAAATTTTCTATTCTATAAGTCTTCAAACCGACTAGACGTTCTTGCCTTGGAATGCTAGTAGCATTTTTTGACAGTTCCTGTTGTTAAACATGTTTTCATTTGTATTTGGGACTTTTTTTCAGTATATAAAACCAATTTTGAAATTTATATTTCCATTGGATATCTCATGTCCCTATAACCCCAAACCTCGTCTAGTCCCAATGTGAAATTCATGTCTTCAAACAGTATATGAGAGTTTAGGTTAAGGAGCATTGTCCCAATATGACTTCCATCCTTTATAATGAGCATAAGTGTTAATGATAAGTATATGAGTATGGTAACCCTTCAAATATCTAGTTAATACAATACCTACACATGAAATATAGGCATCAAGGTTAATATCCCTCAGATTCCATTGGAAAACCATTCCACCAGATAGACCCGAAGTGCTTGTCGAACAAAAAATAAATTCAGGACATATTTTTAGGAGGTATTCCCAAGATGATTCTCTCGATACCATAGCCTCCTGTAAGAGCACCACCAATAGGTGGAAATGCATAATGATTCCCTTAAGAGACAGTGAGAGTGTTTTGTGGGTAGCTCCCAAGCCCTTGAAATTGATGTTGGACATTGGATAAACCAATGCTCCCCGTGTGTTTCGCGACATGGACTAACAGCCTCTCGTGGATCCTTATCTCTGGCGATGCAACGTTTACTAACACCTATGGGTTTTGGTCTAATGGCAATCGTGATTCCCAAAAAGTGGTATCAGAGCATAGGTCACGAGTTTGATCCACACCCGGCTCGCGTTGGGGGGGAGATTGTTGGACATTGGATAAACCAATGCTCCCTGTGTGTTTCGCGACATGGACTAACCACCTCTCATGGATCCTTATCTTTGGCGATGCGACATTGACTAACACCTGCGGGTTTTGGTCTAACGAAAATTGTGATTCCCAACAATTGAGGGAAAAATAATCATGGGGGACCCTGAGCATTGAGAATATCCCCTCTAAGGACCTAAAAACCAAAAAATTATTTATTAATATTTATCCACAGATGTATTTAGGATCAAAATTTAGATGTGGCTCTGACTCCACCATAAAATAATTCTACAGATCGAGAGAATCATATACATGAAAAGATATTTTGTAATATTTTTATTTTTCTTCATCATGGTTTTGATATTTTTATCTACATGGGGGTAGACATGTGCATATCTAGAGTTAAAAAAATGATTTGTTAATCATAAGAAGTTCCATAACAATAGAATCCAAATGAAAAAATTCTTCCATCTCCATAGCCAGAGAAAATGGTGAATAATCATTGCCCCTAATAGGGCCATTCCCCATCTCCAGAAGCCTATAATTCCCCAATTTTTTGTGGCCCAAATCTCCTTCCCTCCCTCTAGATTATGTATTTGCAACCGAAAAGTAAATTGGAATTTAATTTCAGTCGAGAGTGAGAAAATAATTATAGGATCAACACATTTCCCCATAGAGATTTGTGCATGTTTAAATAACCCACTAATAACCCCACTAGGTGCTAAAATCGGTTCCAAACCCCTAGATAATGAATCATTTATCACAACAAAATTATTTTGATTCTGATTAATCTAAGAAATACATGGATCAGGGAGGATCTCTTCACATCCCTAAGAATTTAGATTCTCCAACAATAAAGCCTCCAATCGTGTACATGCATCAACCTAAAAGTGAGGTTGTGTATAGTCTCATTCCCCCAAAGTATGGGTCAAAATTAAGTGGCCAATATCATGGCACAAAAGGAATAAACGAAAACCCTCAATAATCAATGCCAATCTTGAATGAATATGGTCCCCATTTGAGTTCCAAATTCACCAAAAGCCTTCCATGTTAGTCCACTTCCACCAGTACCAATGTAATCCTCTTATCAAGATGACCCAAATTTCCTTCATCCCAATAATATAATTTACCATTGGTATTTGCAATGGTAACAATTAAATACTTGTTCAAGCAATAAATCGGGTAGTTTTTGCAAAATGATATTTCTACGTGGGATCTCCTTGAAAGGGTTAAAACTTGCATGGCACTGTTGAAGTTCCAAAAATACCATACTGCACACCCATGTTGAAGCCACAATCAACTCAGCATCCTCATGGCTAAGGAAGTGGAAACAGATCAACTCATTGAACGATATGCTAACTTTAGCCAATATTTCAGTAGCTTTGTCAAACTAGAATCTACCCACACCTTAATTTGTTTCCCACACTTCTTGGTGAATTGCCACCTCCCCATCATAGTCAATGATAAAAGTTGAAAGAGATGAAAATTATGTTTGTTACACGTACCCAAGTACCCCAAGAATTAACTCCTTGGAAATCATTGGAACCATATATAAGCCAGGCACAACATCCATTTCAAGACACTTGATCACATTTCTTACTTATGGAGGGTGTTGGCTTGATGGGGCATAAACCTAGGTTTAGATTTGGCTTCACGAACCAACAAAACACACTATTACTGGCCCTTTCAGAAACAATCTACTGCGCAGACTGAAGTCTCATCCAAGGCAATATAGGGAGATACTAGAACCAGTTTTCTGCATCCAGAGGGACAATGGATTGTGGCTTTGGCGCTTATCTTCATTTCAATACTTAACAGATCTTCGCAGAACAACTATTGGGCTAGGGTCCCTTAGGTTGAGTCTTATTACTTTTTGTTAACTTGGATAGAAAAGTGCAATGCACAAAAGGTCAAGGGGATTTGGGGTGGGTCAAATATCTTTCATTTTGTAATAGGTAAAGGGGTAAAACATGAGGCTCAAATCACAGTTTTGGACCATGGTTTTTCCGCGTCTAAGTCTTATCAATAGGCATGTATGAGTCAATTCAAGCTATCTTATCATATCTATCTGATAATTATGCATGTAATGTGATTTTGGGCAAGTATGTTGTGATTAGTCTAAGTAAGAAATAGGCTCACGTGGTTGTGTTCACAAGAGAAAGAAGTTGTATTCATTGAATATGTGATTAATAAAGAGAATTTTTGGCAAGTTCTCTAGTTTACTTTCGTGATCCCTGATCCTATGTGATAATGATTTATGTGTTAATGATTTCCATATATATATAGTGTATTTTTATTTTATTTTATGCACATATATCTGGGCTAATCATATAATAGTATATCTCTGTGTTGCGCAATAAATAAGGGTTTCTGTTAATATTAGATCTTAATAGGGTTAAAGGAAAATATCACAGCATGGCCATAATTAGATTGGCTCATTTTAGAATAGCAAGGGTTAGATCCACATCATAATTCCTCTCTCAATGTAAAAACATGGTTCCATCACCCCCCAGGCCACTTTGGGTGAGACTTTGATCTGCGTAAGTCGATCACTGCCGAAAGGGATAGTAGTTGGATGGTTTTGTTGGTTGTGCAAGTACACTATGAACCTGGGTCTTGAACCCTCCATCAAAAAAATGGTTCTGTTGCTGGGACCGGGATCTTTTTGAGGGAGATTTGATGTGGCATCTAACTAAGAAAAAATTGCGGGATCAATTGGATAAAAAAGTGTGTGCGATCAAAGAAAACTAGAACCTTTGATTATCTACTTAATATTGGGAACAAAGATACATTTATATAGAGAAACATGAAATATTATTTTCTTCCTTCACAGCAGAACTATACGAGTGGTTATCTCGATTCCCTAAGAATCAGACATGTTGGAAAGACGACGTGATTACTAGGTCGACTCCCGAGTTTATTCAACAATTGGAAAAAGCCAACAATAGGATTACTCTCACAATAGAATATTTGATTGACAACATTCTCGGAGGATTTGTCACTTAATTTTCTATTTATACCTTTGTGTCATACACTGAAGCTAAAGTAATGTTTTTCAAATATCCACGAGGTAAGTTTTTGTGCTCTTTGATGCTATGGATTAAAATTCTCTTATGTGAAAAAGGTACTTTGTGTAGCCACACTGAGTGAATGTTTAGAAGAGGTCAACTTAGATCTACACATAGTGGAAAATTTTATAGAGAAGATCCGGACGGAGATTTTGTGTATAGTCCCCTCAAAGGTAGATATGACAGTGACGAAGAGTCTAAGGCGAGCATTTTAGGTGATTCGGCACAATCAGAAGATAGTAACATAGTTCTGCTTCGGATCCTGTCCACCCCACTTACGAATCCACCTCACCATGAAATCTCGCACTCCACCCCGCCTCCACCTCCACCTCCCCTAAACATATTTGATATGGTTAATGCTATTAAGATGAAAAATTTTAAGGGTGGTGGGAATGAAGACATCGAGCAATTTTGGTTCATTGTAGAGGCTATGTGGAAGGCACAACATATTACTGATGATGATGAAAATAAAGTGTAGCTCTCTAATACTTTCCAGGAACATGCGTTGGAATGGTATATGCAGTATCTAGAGTTATACCAAATATGATGATAGAGAATCTCAACAAAGCATTGAATGAATAGTTATGGAAGCCAAAGTCATATGCCCAATGTGTTACTAAATTGAATTATATCCACTAGGAACTGAAGGAAACAGTATGGGAGATAGATCAATGGTTAAAATGAACCATTAGGGATGGAGGCTTCACCATTAGTGATGATCAACATAAATAATGGTTCATTTCAATGTTGTTGATGCATCTGTGGCTGCCTTTATCTCAGAAAAATATCACATACCAGGTTGAAAACTTGGAACTCGCAATGAAACTAGAGTCCTCACGAGTTCCAGAAACATAGATCGAGGTTCAACTGATTCAAAGCCAGTTGGATACCATGCAATTAGAACTTTAAAATTTGCAGCAGGAGAATGGGAAGGAGGTGTGAGAAGAGGTGTGGTGTGTGCACCGGAAAGATGAAGGACACTACAAGGAACAATGCTTAGTATATGGCAAATATCTAGTGGTCAGAGGACCAACTTTGATCAAGCCTAATCCTAAGGAAGGGCCAAGTGTGAAACCTACAATATGGTGCACACTATGTCAAGTAACTGGATAGTACCCTACAGAGTATTATCCCAAGTTGGAGAAATATATCCAAACTCCCAAGCAGTTATATTTCACATTTTGTCAAATTGTAGGTCATGATGATAATAATTGTCATAGTTTTGACCTAGTGATTGAACAAGTTGCTTCTTATCGAATGAAGTAAGAAGGTAGAGGTCCATATTCTTCTGCATCTCCATCTAGTAAAGGGGGATTTCAGGTCCAAGGTTGGCGAAGAGGAGGAGGAGTTGGTCATGGAAGAGGCTATATCATCTGTTATAATCTTGGAGAAGTTGGCCACTTCGTGCACGATTTCCAGAACCAGACGCACCCATCTTGTAGGTATTGTCGATAGTTCGACCACATAATTTAATATTTCCCTATGTTGTTTTCGAAAATTCAAGAAAAGAAGAACCAGACGCCTACATATAACATTCAGATGATGAAGGTAGAACCGTAAAACAAAGAGCCTAGTGTTAATATTGTGACCATAAATGGAGAAACATCTGGCACAGATAAAGAAGGAGGGGAAAAAACGGTTACATATGTCTAGGTTCAGAGAACCTTTAAGAAGAAGGAACAATTTAACTTACATTGGGAGAAGGATACTTTTACTGAAGAAAAGAAGAATTTCATGGACCATGTTATGTCAACATCAAAAATACCGACTAGGCTGGTTGTAGATATCACATATGAGATTGATCATGTTGAAATCAAAGTGTTTTTGTAGCCTTTTATCAAGCTTATGTGCAATAAGAAGGTAGTTGACAACCTTCAAATAATAAATGATAACTGTGCCGAGAAAGCTCAATGTCAGATGGAAAAAAGGGTCGTCAGCAAAATCCACAAGAATAAAATAAGAACTGGACAAGAGATGCCCTTAACCACTTAGATAGTAGACTTTGAGATGGATCATGTTATTCACGATATGGGACCTGATGCAAATTTCTTACCTAAACAAACATGGTATAAAATGGGAGAATCTAAGCTCGATTGGTCCTCAATTAAACTACGCATGGCTAACCAGCAAAAAATTATCCCAATGGGAAGACTCTCTTGGGTTATAGTTGACATTGAAGGATTCAAGGTGTTTGCAGACTTTGAAGTCATTGAAATTGTTGATAATGCAAATATGTATGCTGTGTCGCTAGGTTTAGATTGGGCTTTTGACGTGGATGTTATTATTAAAATCAAGCGCAAGAGCATGGTGTTTGAGAACAATTGGATAAGGATTGTGATCCCCCTGGACCCAACAAAAGGAGCAAGATACTTAGAACCAGTGCACGATGAATATATTTATCATGTCTACAAATTAACTGAGAGGATGAGGATTAGATCAATCACATGGTTTATGGCTGGATTAGTTGGGAAAAATATAGTTTGTGCTTATCAGACTCAGATGAAGAATTAGAGCAATGGCAGAACCTCTTACATGAAGTATCCACACTGTGTTGTAATCGGGTAACCAGATCTATGCGTTATATATTCTCTAAGGTACGTGATTTTCCCCACTATGATGGTATAGGTTATGTCAATATGTTTTAATATACATTTTAAAGGGATGTTCCAGAGGAATAGCGGTTCCGCATGGTTTATCTAGTTCTGCGTTTAACCCTAGCGCATTGGTGGGGAACACACAAATAAAATATTTCTTATTGGAGGGTATGCCATCGAATGCTACGACTACGATTTGAAAGCCCAAACACCCAGATGAAGATCAATGTTCAGGCACAGATGATGTGTTCCATCATTTAGCCAATTGGACTGTAGTTTGGGGAGAGGAGCTACAACCGGAATGGGTTCACATATTCATTCATACATTAGACACGATACCCATGAAATGGTATCTAGAGACTGAACTGCGACATGGTATTGCCGAATGGGTTGCCCTGAATGAGAGCTTCATTTTGACTTTCATATTTGAAAGTGGATTCTAGTGCATTGATGAGGAATTGCAGGAGATTCGAGACACTATTTTTTACATGCCAAAGAAACTAGAAGTACAATCCCTACTAGAATGAAATGTGTAGATGAAGGGTGTAGTGGAATGTTGCAATGTAGCTATTGAAGATAATGATGAGGATCGAAGAAACATTAACATCCCTGGGTCTGAGGGGCAGTGTGCAGTCATTGTACCTTTTATGGACTTGCCATAAGTTATTGAACCTGTGAATACTAGAAAAGCTAATATTGGAACATAAGAGTAGCCTAAGTATGCTAATATAGGGAGTTATTGGGATTAAGATACCATGGGAACGGTTGGATAGCTTCTCACTGAATATCAAGAGTTGTTCCCCACTAAATTTTTTGAGCTAAAAAGGATTATCAGAGACCTTGGTGTGATGAATATCACCCTAAAACCAGATGCTAAGCCCATTAAGCATCACCCTAACAGAATGAACCCAAAGAATAAGAAAAAGGTCAAAGAAGAGATGGAAAATATTGTTGCTGCAAGAATTATTGAGCCAGTGGAGGAATCATATTGGTGATTCCAATGGTTATTCAAGAGAAGAAAACAAAAGGTGAAATTAGGATCCGCATTGACTTGCACAAATTTAATGATGCTTGTGTGCATGATCCTTTTCTGACCCCATTCTCAGATGAATTTTTGGACAATGTAGGAGGGCATGAATCCTATTCGTTTACTAATGGCTTTTCAAGATATCATCAGATAAGGATCACACCTAAAGACTGGAGAAATACTACCTTTGCGAGAGAATTTGGTTCATTCCAATATATTGTGATGCCATTTGGTTTGAAGAACGTGCCAAAAAAAATTTCGCGCGTAGTAGTTTCTGCTTTCAAATATTATATCCATAAGTTTTTAGAAGTATTATTTGATGATTGGACTATATTTGGACTATTGAAGAAACATGTCTCCATCATGTGCTTAATGCTACTAAGATACTTGTTAGAAGTATCAAATTTCTATAACCTTGAATAAATGCATATTTTGCGTTCCTTTTGGTATCTTCTTGGGGCATATTGTCTATGAATAGGGACCGTTGGTCGATCCAGCCAAAATTTTTTTAATTATTAATTTGTATCGTCTAAAGAGTGTGAAGCGGCTATGCTCGATATTGGGACATACTAGATATTATTGAAAGTTTTCTCAAGATTATGCGTAGATCACTACACCGATGGATAAGTTTTTGAATAAGAGTGCCACTTTCTGTTGCGATGAGGACTGTCATAATAGTCTAGACATACTTAAGGAAAGGATGGTAATTTTTCCCATCTTGGCATTCCTAGATTGGTCGAAGGAATTCCATGTACACGTTGATGATTCATGTATCATGGTAGGAGTTGTATTAGTGGAGTCAGGTATTGGAGATATTGATCATCCAATTGCATTTGCAAGTTGAAATGTGTCAAATGTTGAGCACAATTATTCAACCACAAAAAGTTAAGGGCTAGCCATGGTGTATGCACTGCAAAAATTCTGTCATTATCTACTTGGAGGTCATTTCAAAATGTTCACAGATCATTCTGCTTTGAAATACTTGGTGAACAAGACTGTGTGTGGGGGGAAGATCTGTAGGTGGCTCCTATTGTTCCAAGAATATGATTTTGAGGTGATTGTGAAGCCTGGAATTTTGAATGTGAGAAAAGACCACTTATCGCACATTGAAAATGGTGAAGAACCAACTAATTTGGATGACAAGCTGCCACATGCATAGTTGTTCGCTATTAAGGTAGCTAATGATCATTTTTTTGAAATCATTCATTTTCTAACCATTGGAAGTATGCCTGCAGAATATATGATTCAGCAGAACAAAGAATTAGTACTGCATGAAAGGAATTTCACTTTGATCGCATGTCTATTATAAAATACGTGACTTGATGAAGTTTTGAGGTGATATATTCCTGAGTTCGAGAGACGTAGAATATTGGGAGAATCACATGGAGGCATTTCATGTTGTCAGTACGTTGGTAAACCAATTGCGCAAAATATCTTAAGGACTGGTTTATGCTGGACTATTGTGCACATTGATTCCAAGGAATATTTTCGTGCTTATGATGTATGTCAGAGGACTAGAAGACCCTTGCGCATAGGTGAGATGCCACTCCAATCGCAGGTAAATTTACAGGCCTTCTACAAGTGGGCAATTGATTTTGTAGGGCCGATTCACCCCCCAGGGAAGAAAACTATAGTGTGATACATCATCATTGCCACATATTACTTGACTAGGTGGGCAGAGGCTCAACCTATGAAAGACTATAATGTAGAGACGACTGTACACTTTATCACTGCGGATATTTTGACAAGGTTTGTGTGCCCCAAAATTACGATGCGTCACCAGGGTACACATTTCCTAAATGAGACCATTCATGTGTTGACCAAAGATATTTTGGGAAACATCATTAGAATAGTACACCCTATCAACCCCAGGTGAGTGGAACTGTAAAATATTTGGACAAGATTTTAGGGAATGCTCTCATGAAGATATGCAACGCCAATTGATATAACTGGGTTTTGTGCGTACCTGTTTTTATATGGGCATATAGGAAAACGTGAAAGAAAATGATGGGAGAAAAACATTTCATGATGGTCTGCGGATAAGAGGCTATTATGCTTATGGAGTACATTGTCCCTAGTCTACGTATTGTAGCCATAACCAACATGGTTGACCAAGACATTATGGAGGAGCATCTGTCGTAGCTTGTTGCACTAGAGGAATATAGATTCATTATTGTTTTCCACCAAGAGGTGTATAAGGCGCGCGAAAAGGCTTGGCATGACCGCCATATCAAAGAAAAGACTTTACAGAAGGATGATTTGGTGTTGCTTTATGACGGTTAGTTTTTGTGCTTTCTAGGGAAGTTCAAGATGCATTGGTTCAGACTCTATATTATCAAGGAAATTAAAGAAGGAGGTGAAGTGGGATTGGCTAAGTTAAATGGTGAATTACTTCTCGGATATATTAATGGTAGTAGCCTAAAACCTAACAGTGATGACCCCATCCCTCCGTGCACTAAATGAATATATATCCAAAAGAATGTCTTAGCACCCCAGACCATTGTGAGAGGATGCAAAACTTTAAATAAGTCTGTCAGTTTTTATTGCCAAAATATTGTGCGACAAAGTTTTAGGGGGCGCAAGTATCTCTGAAGCCAGTGTAGGGGCCATGCCAAGTGGCTTTTGCAGTCGCATACAAGCCAGAAACTAGCCATTGGAATAGTAAATATTGAATTTATAGCTTTGTTACCATTTATAGGAGTGGCTAACTTGCATTTAAGGATGATCTTACACAAGATTTGGAGTCGTTTTATCATTTATGGAGCTGCATCAATAGAGATAAGGACGTTTAAGCCGCGACATCATTATAAATAAGGCATGGAGGTCTACACAAGTTCTGTTTGCTTGCTTGGTAGTTCAAATGAGTCATTCCCTCTACTCTTGCTCCCTTTTCCATCTCCTATATTTGCATCCTGGGATTAACTTGAAGAGAGTGTACCAACAGGGTTTAGGCCACTTAATTCTAGATACTATGACAACAACTCAACCCACCCCTACCACATGGCAGAAACAATATAAGCGATAGTCGTGAGGTACCCAAACGTCCCATCGATAGAAGACCCCAAAGAAAAAATTTACTTCTAACGCAGAAAGGTAGAAGTATCCAATGGAAGAACCTAGGGTAGCTATGCTATAAGAAGAAAGAACCTAGGGTAGCTATGCTATAAGTTGGGTTTGTTGATGTGGTTGATCCCATCTTGGAGTTGCCTCCATATATTCCTCCGCAGAAGCTGTTAGTAGATGTGTCCAGGGACCCTGATAAGATCAAGGCAGTAATCCATACACCCCTGCTACATGAGGGCACTCCTATCGAGGATGACCTGTTGGGGAGGGTTCCCTCTTTGAAATTGGAGGACTGGAAATTAGTGGACCAAGAAAATCTCCCTGAGCTCACGACATTGCAGTACTTATAGAAATTCCTATGTGAATAATCTGACATCATCATGGTGGAGCTTATATATTAATGGGCTATGGGACTGCGCAATTCCGAGATCCTTAACCTGATGAATGCCCCCCAATTTGGTTGCATTAACATCAATGATATATGTCTACGCCACTTGCTGGCTCTAGAGAAAGACGATCTCCTATGGCTATGAACACAAATTTTCATCGATGACATGCTCATCCATCGCATAACAGGTTTTTCATATGAAGGAGAAAAGCCTGTAGAAGCCTTCAGAGAGAAGGCCCAAGAGAAGAAAAATCACAGATGATATGAAGGAGACATATGGAATGGTCCGAAAGACACGAGGGTTTGTTGTCAATGCCATCACCCACCCTACCGTAAAATTTTCAACATAGTTGTTGGCTTTCAAAATGATGCAAAAGTTTCGAGCTAAGGAACTTCCCACGTCGATCATTGCGTTAGCTACAAAATGCACCAAGGACGTCTAGTACCACTGGGCGAAATATCTATGAAAAGAGTTTTTGGAGAATGCCTTGGAGGCGCAAGAAGAAGGAAAATTGTTCAAATATGCATGTTTGTTGTTGATTTTCATGTTCGTTGGATGCCAAGGTCTGTCGCAATCACAATTCCCTACCATTGACCCTGAGCTGTGTGAATCTGCACGATATGCATCTCTATGGGCGACAAAGAATCCGGCGCGAGTCACAGAAAGAAATATTTTTTGGGTTCTATTTTAAATGGTGCTTCACCAGGTTGTGTAGCTGAAACCTTAGCTATCGTTGACCTTATATGACCAATAAAACCACATAGCAGACTTCAAAGCCTCCTTCCTCAATGTGCACATTCACGCAAATAAATATATGTATGCGGTATTGTATCACTTACCTTACCTCATCATAGAAGATGACCTCGTCACCATAATCGCCAATAGGCATCACTCTTGGTTGGATGTAGCAGTAGATACCAGCACTAGTACATATGGTCAATTTTTCGACACTTTAGTTCCGACAGTTTTGACGTAATTTCATAAAGTTCCCAATTTTTTCTTAATTTTTTTAATCTCGCCAAAAAGTGTATCTCTTGCGAAAATACCGAAAAAGCGTTGGAATAACTACACTACCCAAAAAGCATCGGAATAGTGACACTACCCAAAAAGTGTCACTCTTGCGACACTACCCAAAAAGTGTAGGAATAGAGACATTACTTTGTTGTTGGCTTTCATGCAGAGGTGGAGCTCAATTAGGGCGGCTTCTCTACTAGGAAACACATGGACTATTGAGTCGTGTGAGGGTGACTGTGTAAAAAATGCTAAGTTGTGATTACTCGCATGTACTGTGCATGAATTCATGTGGCTCGTTTTCCATTTTCCCCCAAGGGCCTTCGTTCAGGTGGGTCGGGTCATGTGAGGGTGACTATGTCACAAATGATAAGTTGTGACTGCCCGTGTGCCTTGTGCCCATTAGTGTGACCTGTTTTCCATTTCCTCCCTCGTGCCTTCGTTTGAGCGTGTCAGGTCGAGTTGTGTCGTATGAGGGTGCCCGAGGAAATGCATTCGGGCAGGTCGAGTTTGGTCGGGTCTGGTCAGGTCATGTGAGGGCGCCCAAGGAAACACATTCTGGTTGGTCGAGTCCTGCCATTTGAGGGCACCTGACGAAGCATGTTCGGGTGGGTTGGGTCGGGTCAAGTCGTGTGAGGGTGCCCAAGGAACGTGTGTGGGAAAGTTGGGTCGGTTTGGGTTAAGTCATGTGAGGGCACCCAAGGAAATGCATTCATGCAAGTCGGGTCAGGTTGTGTGAGGGCACCTAAGGAAATGCTTTCGGGCGGGTCAAGTCGGAACGTGTTGTGTGAGGGTGCCCAAGGAAACACATTCAGGTGGGTCAGGGTGGGTCAGGTTGGATCATGTGAAGGCACCCAGGGAAACACGTTCAGATGGGTTGGGTCTGGTCGGGTCGTGTGAGGGTGCCCAGGGAAACGCGTTCGGGCGGGTTGGGTTGGCTCGTGTGAGGGTGGCCATATAAAAAATGCTAAGTTTTGACTGCCTATGTGCCTTGTGCATGTTTGTGTGATCTATGTTCCATTTTCTCCTTCATGCCTTCATTTGGGTGGGTCGGGTCGACGTGTGTGAGGGCACCATAGGAAATGCATTCAGGTCAGATTGTTTGGTTGATGTCGTATCAACACTACTACATTTGGTGGAAATTCTGACACTTGGTTCCGACGCTTTTGACCAAATGTCGGAAATTTCCCCAAATTTTTTCCATCCCGCCCCAAACCATCGCTATACCGATGTTTATAGAAAGGTGTCGCAATATTGACACTTAGACAAAGTGTCACAATTGCGACACTTGGAGGAAGATGTCGCAATTGTGACACTATGGCCCAAAGCGTCGCTATTGTGACAACTGCCTCCAAACGTCACAAGTGCAACACAATGTCTAAGTGTCACAATTGCGACATTTGGAGGTACCCATCGCAATAGCGGCGCTTTTTCCATCATCGGTATAATGACACTTATATGTGTGCCACATAAAAATACGAAACTTATATGCGTGCTACATAAAAATTATTTTATTGTTTCGTATCCGTCGCAATAGCTACATTAACGTCTGATATCACGCGCGCATTTGCCCTCCGCTCTTGCAGAACAGCATTCGCCCTCAGCTCTTGCAGAACAACATTTTCCCTCAGCATTCACCCTCAGCGTTCGCCCTCAGCTCTTGCAGAACAACATTCACCCTCAGCTCTTGCAAAATGGTAAGTTCTTACTGCAGGCCCTTCCTCCTATAGTAGGGTTGAATCTATTTGGGTTTTTTTGGTCAATTCCATTGGATTGTGTTAGGCTGTAGGGTTCTCTCTAGATGTCAAGAATCAAGATTCAATACCCTCTATTATCTTCATCTCCCAATACAAGATTTAAATTTTTCCCAAAGAAAATCTTATTAATTTGGCAGCCATTATTTCTCCCTGCTTTAAAAACCCTACATTTAAATGAAAACAAGCATTGCATTTCAACTACAAAAATCTATTAGTGTTCAAATGTACATGTGTGCTACATTAACGTCTGATATCACGCGCGCATTAGCCCTCCGCTCTTGCAGAACAGCATTCGCCCTCGGTATTCGCCCTCGGCTCTTGCGAACGGCATTCGCCTAAGCTCTTGCGAACAACGATCGCCCTTAGCATTGTGCCTGAGCTCTTGAGAACAGCATTCTCACTGCATTCACCCTCATCTCTTACGAACGGTATCCTCCCTGGTGCCTAAGGCTATAACGAACAAAATTGCCTTCTCAGCTCTTGTAGAACAACATTCGCCCTTAGCTCTTGCAAAATGGTAAGTTCTTACTGCAGGCCCTTCCTCCTATAGTAGGGTTGACTCTATTTGGGTTTTTTTGGTCAATTCCATTGGATTGTGTTAGGCTGTAGGGTTCTCTCTAGATGTCAAGAATCAATATTCAATACCCTCTATTATCTTCATCACCCAATACAAGATTTAAATTTTTCCCAAAGAAACGCTTATTAATTTGGAAGCCATTATTTCTCCCTGCTTTAAAAACCCTACATTTAAATGAAAACAAGCATTGCATTTCAACTACAAAAATCTATTAGTGTTCAAATGCACATGTGTGCATCACTTGTGTAGGGTATTCCTTTTCCACTTTCACATTATCCAAGAATGTGTGCAGTATAGTTCATATTTTTTGTGATTTAGATTATCTTTAAAAAGGAAAGGTAAATTATTTCCCATGGAAAAAGAAGGTTTTCCCTTTTTACTACTGGAAATGGTACAACAAAGTTCCATTTCTACCCGAAACTCCTATGAAACAGGAACCAAATAAAGGCCATGTCCTCAATGGACATCATTTGGCTTTGAAAATGGCCATTGCATCGTGTTGTTTCTTATATTACATCGCGATAGTTTCTTAGGTCATTTCTTGTTTCTTGAGATGAAAAACAACCAAAGAAATTGTGAATATCCTTTCAAGAAATAAATTACCATTTCTCAATCATATCTCAACTATTTTTATTTTATTCAGTGGTTGCTTACTTTGAGAGAAATTTGACACTTTTATAAGGAATATAACATAAAAACACAAAATGGGAAGGAATTGATGAGGTAGATGACCTTTAGTTGTTGTCAATTAAGAATTGATAATACACGATGCATGTTGTGTACTACAAACTAGATTCCTTCCTGGAGTTAGGACACAGAGTATTGAATCAAATTTGTAGTTTCTAACTTCTTGTATTGGTTCATCAATCTTGAAATTCGGACATTGCATGTCTTCATTGCTTCATGTTTGAATAATTTGCATCATATCGTATAATAGGAAATTAGGAATTATGATTATTATTACTTTATGGATCTGTTAAGTTACTTTTAAGTTTGCATGGTTTAGTGTGAAATTATTCTAGTGTGCCCCTAGGCCCAGGTGAAGGAATGCCAAGGACTGAGAACCCTAGTTTTAAATGGTATTGTTTCTTATACCCAAAAACCCCTCAACATCACTTCTTATTAGTTCTTAACAATAGTGTTGTAAAAAATTTGAGAATTGATATAGCAAAATCTCACACTTCTCAAGATAAAGTCCTAAAGCTAAAGTGTGATACCATGTGTAATTCAATAGCCCCATTGTCACCTCACCAACCTCTTTTCACTTTGGGCTAGCTCTCCTCCAACTCAAGGGGGATTCTCCCTAGTAGATGTTAGGGATCTAATGGCCCAACCAAACCAAGTCAAGAGCCCCCTAACTCTTTATGTTTACTACTATCAATCAAAATATTGAACAATAGGGTCAGACATGCATCCTGAAGATAAAATTGCCAGGGTATTTTTGGGTAATTTCAAAGGGACAGTCCCCAAACACATATAATCAAGGAATTATAACATGATTTCAAACATTAAATATCAACAAAATCGTTTAAAGGATATTGAAAGGAAAAAGGTGATGGAAGATAGAAAGTGCCTTACTTAAATGCTCTAAGTATTTTTCAATAGTTGCTCCAAAAGCTTCACTTCAAGGCCCTTCAAGATCGTCTCCAACAATGCTATACCATCAGCTTCAACAATGTTGCTCCAAAAATGTCCTCAAGATCTTCACAACAAGTTTACTAGAAGTTGCTCCAACAATATATTCAATAAGGTCTTCATTGTCAACTCGTCTCTTTTTTGGGTGCCTTAATGTGCAATGACATGTTTCCAGGACTGAATTCAATGCAAGGCATATTTGAAACTCTAACTCTGTCTTCCGGTGTCTTATTAGAAATTATTTCAGTTTTCATTTTTTGTTTTCAAGTTAGATATTTTTTTCAAGTTTTTACATTTATAATTTTATTGCAATGTGGCAGACTGATCAGGGCAGTACAGGAACAACCCCGAGACGGGATGATCGCGGAAAGAGGCCAGTGGAAGAACATGTAAAGTGCCAGCATTGCTCTATCTTCGGGTATTTTAGTTATTTACATAATTGAAATAATATTAATTTTGTTCAAATATGCAGACACCTAGCCATGGTACGCCTGATGATTCCCTCTTTGAAGAAGAGCTTTCTTCATCCCTATCTCCAGTGTTCTTGTTGCAAAAAAAGGCACGAGATGCAAGGTCGGAATTTAATACTTTGATAGACGCGCCTCAAACACCTAAAACAGAAGAGAGGATACAACATCTTATGAGGCAGCTAGAAAGATATCAGGTAATAATAAAAAGTCAAAAGGATATTTTTTTTGTTCTGCATGAGATGAATTGTGATAGTTTTATTTTTAATTTTTACATTGACTAAACTAACAAAAAGTTCTTTTGTATGTAGCATTTTCTGGCACTTGCTGAACCCGGTGTTGGTGGTAGTGGGACAGAAGGGAAATAGATTGCCCAGCAACCCTCTCGTACACCTTCTACTTCTTTAGGTGCCAGCCAAGAAACACACCCTGCCCAAGCAGACACCCAGCCAACCGCTGAACGTGTTGGCAATGATGAGGCTGATATGGCCAACTACATTATTGTGTTTCCTGGAGCTACACGTGTCAGCTCCACAGGGACCATTAATGGCACGTTGTTGGTGAACGATGAGGGTGTCCCTATAAAGCATGTACAACTCCCATGTAAATTTTAATATTTTAACTATTTCATGTACTTTATCTAAAACATATTTATCATGATTTTTATTTTTAAATTAATGATAATATCTTCTTTTTCTTTTGGTTTTATTATGTGTAGGAAACAATGAGTTCTACAGGATTCTGGAGAGCCATGAGTTGGTAATTTTTGGCCCAACCATACGTACAGGGTGGAATTCCCAGAATTCCAACTTGAAAAAAGAACTTCTAGATTATCTAGAAGCCCTTTTTGGGGTCGGCACATTTGACAGAAAA
>CM076572.1:360646342-360780616 GCA_034641835.2 Pinus albicaulis | reverse complement strand
TATTTTGTGAAATTGAATACATAATCTCCCAATTCATCTAGAATATCTAAATCACTTCTATTTTCTTAAAATAAATTCATAGATTATAAAATAATTACTTTGTAGCTCATATGTTTTATATATTTTAACGGAATAAACTATTGATGAGCATACATATATCACAAATTGAACCATAGTTTGTATATACCTATCAAAATAATTTTGGCAAGATGACCATAAATTTTTGTACTCATGAATTGTTGTGATTGTGGTAGAAAATAAAATCATATTTCTAGTCAATTATAGAGAAATTTATTTTATACATATTCTTGGTTATTAGCATAAACATGAATGGCAGTCTAGACCCTCTTCCCTTTGAAAGCTTCTTGTTCAAAAATCCAACTACAATCTCATGTACTCAAACTAGTGTCTTATTAAGGTGGAACAACAAAAGTTACAGTTTCAGAGAGTTATATAGAGAAGAAAAGGCAAGGTGAGGATGAGAGTTATGAGACCCTCCCTTTTCTTTAATGAAAAAAAACTAAAAACATTGTTCTTTGTTGTTTTTAATTTAAGTGTTTTAATGAGAGCGCCATGGTATATTTTATTAAGACATCATTTGGAAACGACCCATGTGGATGGAATTAATGGTTTTTTAAGCTTGGTGATGTGATTTAAAGAGCTCTTACCGCTAGATTTCTTGTTTTCAGGATTATCAAAAATATTTTGTAAGCCTTGTAGACAGTTTCCCCCAAGTTCAAATGGATGGTATTATGTGGCTATGTTTTGTGAACCTTCCCAACATCAACATGATAGGTAGGTCTACCTCCAAGTTTTTCAGTAAGCATCTTTCAAAGATGGGATTTCACATTTGGAGGGATCTGTGGTGTCACAACGCTATCTTGGTTGGATTGGAGAAGATTTAATAAGCCCAATATTCACTAGCTTAAGACAAGAATGTGTTTTCAAAATGATACCAGAATTTTCAAGGCCGAATTGGAAGCACTGGAGATGTAGTCATAATTACTGTAACAACGATACTCAACAACCTCAAGATTAATCTTCAGTCATAATTACTGTAACAACTATACTCAACAGCCTCAAGATGAATCTTCAACAATGTTCACAAAAGGGGATCATTGTCACCATGTCACGAAGAAGATTGTTGCTATACAGATGTCAAGGTTATTGTGACAAAAGCAAGATCTGTCATGTTGTCATTAAACATTAGTATACAAATGTGAAACAGGGTCAATCACGGACACATAGGTCACCGTCTATAGATTACTTCCCTTGACAGTCTCATTATTATCTATCCACAAGATTATTATAAATGTCAATTTCAAATCAAGGTTCTCTTATGTCACCAAAGGTGTCAAGACATCGTGACGATATTAAATGCTCAATCACCATGCTCAACCATACTGCCTCAAGAATCAAATTTTGTACCAACCAACTGAAATTAAATTTGTTAATAAGATTCAGAACATGCTATCTATGATACACAGATAGACTCAATAATTATTTGCATCTAGCTAGAAAACTCAATACATCAAAATCCTAGACAATTGTATACTTTAAGGCTTGTTCATTAACGCACAAGCACATATACTTCCATTAGTTATTTTCACTTCCACATAAGCCCTTTATTTAGAAACTCAATTTGTAATCTATTCCATGATGACAAGACTAATGGAGAGGAAAAATTCTGTTGTTTCTGTTACACATTGGTTAATCACCTGAAGAGGAGACCTTTACTACATCTGCAAATGCCAAAATTTTGATTTGGGAGTGATCAAACTTGATTTTAGTGTGATGCCAACTTCTAACTTCTTGGCTCAATATATTCACTATAGAGTTTAGTATGATCATGTAATGAACAAGCCTAGATCAGCAGCACTTCCTACATGAACAAGTGCATATGAATTCAGGGTGTCGAAAAACACATCAAAGTCTACAAAGTGTCAATTAAAAGATCAAGAATATTTTTAATTAAAAGATATAAACCATGCAAGTTTCAGCATAATCACCTTTATGTTTTATAGTTTCATTCTCTCTATGAATAATATTCGGAGGTCCTATCTCATTATCCAGTCCTTGTTCAGAATGAAGATTAGAGACTATAACCACTTCCATCGGAACGTGAGCAACAAGATCAGGTGATTGATCCTTTCCCATAGGAAATACAGCCTGAATAAATGGTAAGAAAATTATAAAAATAATCATACAGGTATGCATGCTCATGTTGAACTTCTATATTGTGCTTTGTACTACTGAGGTCTATACTTTTATGGTTTACCTCTAAGTCCACATAAGTGGGTTCTTTCCCAATCAACCTCAAGAACTTGTCTAGATCATTAGTTGTAAATGCTGCAAGCACGGGAGAAAAAACACCATGCTTAAATTGACAGCTAAAATATTCTCTACATCAACATTGACCAAATAGTAAATATATGCACTAACATTTAGAATACATATAGTAGTCTATGTCCCAAGTTGCAAATCCATGCAAACTATACAAATTAAATGATCCAGCATTCATTGGGAAGTTGAAATATATTTGTTCTTCCAACTTTATCATTTATGCTTTAAGGTGCAACTTAATTTTCACAAGAAACAAAGCTAGAAATGATACCAACAACAAGGATCTCTCCTATGTAAGTCATTAAATGAATATCCCTGAGGATTGAAAAGTACTAAATATTTCGAGCAGAAAGCACTAATTGGAAAATTTTCCATTTCCATCAAATGCTACCTAAAACAAAGAGTAGAAACATTGCCAAAATATTTAACATATAACTCTAAAACATTATTACGCAAAATTTTAGATAGAAAAGGAGTAAGACAATAATGTAGAGATCAAACAGATAGCAACCACAAGTCATGACACTAAAATGGAAAGCAAGAAAATTTGGTAGACACCAAATAGATAACTATAACCATAATAAGTGATGGCATTCAAATGGGAAATGATATTATGTTAATGACATAACAGATTGAAGAAGACAACTATCACACTATTCACTTCAAAATAAACATAATGACTTGTCTGGGAAAGCTAGCAACAAGGTTATATAGACTAAAAAGTGATTAGAGGAGAAGGATGTAACCAACGGAGGTACAGATTGAGATTCAGAAAACAAATAATGTAACAGTAAACATTCAAAAACACATAATAATAAAGGCAAAAGGTTGAGATTAAGAACACAGATAGGGATATTCAAGACTTAAATCATTAAATAGGCAAAGGCGTGCTAATAACTTATTATGCTGATGGAACATGATTCACACTCTGACTACATAAATAGAAAGCAAAACGTAAATGAGGATAAATTAAAAGCAAAAAAATGGACTTTAACTATGAATGAATTCAAACTAAAAGCAGGAAGAAAGGACTTTAAAATCATCACAGACATCAATTTTTTCCTCTCTTAGTTACCTAATAAATATATTTGGACTTTAAATCATCAAAGGAAGCAGCTTTTGCCTCTCATACTTACCTAATACAATTCCTTGCAACACACGCATGCATCACCTGCACTACCAAACTCAAGCACCTACAGCACCCCAATTCCTTGTTTGATGACAACAGGAAAATGAAAAGAGAAAAAAATGATACATAAATTTGAAAGGTAATGCCATGAGCAATGAGTAGTGCCAGACTAAGCCTTTTCTTCTATACATATTGATAGAAGAAATAAAAATGATTCACTGTGTCATTTCTGCCCTAAAAAAGTCTTGATAATGAAAATGTGATGAACATATCTTAAATAACGAATATTTTATTTGACAAGTTGTTGTAGAGGTAAATCCCCTCTACGGACAAAGGTGATCCCTACTAGCCCAGATTGGGTCTAGCAACAATCGTATCATGCTAAGGTGCAAGTTCCTAATTGCAATAGACCAAATTGCGAAGAAGGCCTACCTTAAGTCCAACGTTGTTGTTCATAGAGAAGATAACGCTCCCGTTTCCTTGCTCTGGCAGATCACAATTCTCCCACTTGTCGCGATCGAACACCCGCACACACAAGCGTAAACCCAATAGATGCAATTATGTATTAGTCAGAGAAGATACAACTCATGATCACAATGTATGAACAATACGAGTGGAACCATAACCAAAGTCGCTTATCATTAATTAATATAAAGAAAGATACAACCTGGCTCTGACGTTGAATCTTCCTTCGACGGGTCGACAACGGAATACGTCTCGGTAAAGCTCGTCGGGAATGGGACAAGCCTCTCTCTTCGATTGTCTTGACAATAATCTCCTTGGTACTGATTTGGCTCTATATGGACTATCAAGGCTCTTGCAGCATTCTTTAAGCTATGAAGGCTCTTGGAGACTCAACCATCCAGCCAGTTCAACCATTCAGCCCCTTCATCAATGGAAGATGGCTATATTTATAGAGGAGAGGAGGAGGTTGGGATCCCTACAATAGTGGAAGGGAGGCCTTATCCCTTGGGATGTTCCCCATAAGGTGGAAACAAGAGGCCAAAGGAGGAAGGTCATGGTTATTCAGTCGAAACCACTCCTCATGACTCATCCACGAAGTTGTTGTAATCGAAACTTCGCCTCTTTTTTTAAAAAAAATTCCATAAGCATATTGGCGCGGGTGCTTAACTGGGACAAAGTACCAACTGGCGCAGGTTCAGTGTTAATTTTCCTCATTGGCGCGAGGACATAACGGGCTACGAGCGCCAAGGAAAAAACAGGTGTTTTTAGGGGTCTGCTCAGGAAATGATCAACAGAAGAAATGTTGTCCTCATGGAAAGGGATGCAATGATGGTATTTGCAAGGCATGACACTGCTTATTGGTCACAAAAACGACCCTCCAATGGGTGAGATGGGGATTGCAGGGACGGTAACAAATTACTGTGTAACACAAGTAAACAAAAGATTATATGGAATTATTAAGAGAAAAATTCTGAATAATTTATAATAGACTCTGAAAAAAAAAATATATATATATATATATATATATATATATATATATATATATATATATATATATATATATATATATATATATATATATATAAAATATGTATGTAATAATAATAATAAAATTTAAAAAAAAAAATTAAAAATTAAAAATTAAAAAATTAAAAAAAAATGTATACATTCAAACTTCCTCAACCTATGGTTGTCTGTGTGTGCGCATTGTAATTAGGCATTCCATTGTTAAGCTTTCTAACAACCTTATTCATCATTTGAACTTCTTAACAAAGTTCAGTCCTCACTCCCATCAAACATAAATTGTGCATCAACTAAAAAAATAATAAACTATATTTAGTTTGCAACAATTTTTCAATAAGCAGAGTATCTACTCTTCTAAGTGTGTTTGATACAATGATTAATGCATTTTTTATTGAGCATCAGAAGTTCAATCCCTGTTGACTCTTCCTATTGAAATAAAAATGATGCATTGTGTCATTTCTGCCCTAAAAAAGGTCTTGATAATGAAAACCTGATGAACATATCTTAAATCACGAAGATTTGATTTGACAAGTAAATACAAGATTATATGGAATTATTAAGAGCAAAATTGTGAATAATTTATATTAAACTCTGAAAAAAAAAATTATTCATTCAAACTTCCTCAACCTATGGTTATTTGTGTGTGCGCATTGTAATTAGGCATTCCTTTGTTAAGATTTCTAACAGCCTTATTCATCATTTTAACTTCTTAACGAATTTTAGTCCTCACTCCCATCAGACATAAATTGTGCACCAATTAACAAAACAATAAACTATATTCAATTTGCAGCAATTTTTCAATAAGCATACTATCTACTCTTCTAAGTGTGTTTGGTACAATAATTAATGCATTTATTATTGAGCATCAGAATTTCAATCCCTGTTGACTCTTCGTATTCACATATAACACAAGTTCCACCAATAGTGAGGAATAGTATAATCAAAATCACACAATAAAACACCATAAGGAAACTTAAAATCACATTAGAAATATATCTCATTAAATACCATTGTTGTTAGGGTTTACATACGAGGGTCCTACCTTCAAGTACCATTTCGTTGGTGATCAGATCCCTTTCAACAACAGCTGTCAGACCAACACCACAACTTCCTCGACCTGTGGTGTAAACTCCTTGAGGTGCCACACTAATCATGTGTTTCAACAACTGACTCTTTGCAACTCCAGGATCCCCATCAAACAAGCATGCAAATCACCCCTTATTTGCAAGTAAACCAGAAATGTGAGCAACAAATATAAATTTTCCTTTGTATACAGACTCCAGAGACCAGATAAGGGAGAATAACAAGACAATTTTCTCAGACAGTCACCAATGGGATAATCAAGTTTCTATGTAACATCTTTGTTATCACTCTAATAATTATCAAGGGTTATTTATATTTTGTTTTAAAGAATATTAGATGTAACCACAAACCTACTTTTAAGCCTTAGGATCTAGCCTTCCTAATGCTTAGAGAGGGCTCTCTCTATACGATTTATCTTTGTTGATTTTAGTTGATTTTAGGCTAGTTATGTAGGATTACTTGGGATTTTGATTTTGGATTTGGTTTGGTGGTGGAATCACTAGTTCAGATGGATAGATGTAGGTCTAAATTCCATTGGGAAAATGGAGTCAAACTATCAAGCAATCAGATCAGAATCAAGGTTCTAAAGGGAAGTGTTCACAGGGCAAGATAGCTAAGTAACTTCATATCCTTAGGCTGATGGTGAAAACGGTTTAAATCGAGATGAGAGAGCAATTAAGGGTTCTTAGATCCAGATAATGAGGTAAATGACAGAGGTCAATCGAAACTAGGGAGAAATTAACAATTCCCTAATCTGGATATCACTAGAAAACAAGAAAATGACATAACAGTTCAAGACAGAGTGCTTTTAAACGAATTTTGAAATAACATTCCTGTTATACATTTAGATTTAGAAAACATGCAAGTATGTGAAAACTTCAGATAAAAAACAAAGAACAATTGATAGTACTTCACTAAAGTGGCCCAACACATGAATCTTGTAATATAATCTCTTTATTGCTCAATCCAGTATGCTAACTTGAAAATGGTACAAAGAACCCTCTGGTTCAGATCAGTACATCTATAGAAGTTTTTTAGTAATCCACAATCCACACTCAATACTTCAAAATGTGAAGTATTTATACAAAAACTCTTACAAAATATCCTAAAACAAACTTAGGAATTATTCAAGGAAAAATAAATATCTTCATGCAAGAAGATAGAGACAGTTATCTAACTAATGCGCGTTGTCCCTGCTTCTATTTAATTTGTTGTTTTGTTGTCTTTGATCTTTTACTTATTTGTCTCTGGCTGTTTGCTCAACGTTGGATGTTTGTTAGGCAGTTGAGTGTCCTTTACATTGGCAGCTTTCACTCTGATTTGTAATTTTGGTTTGACTTTAACTCTGACTTTCACCTGATACGCTTTAACTCTGATACTCTTTTACTGTTCTATTTTCATTGCAAACTGTTACTGCTCAATTTTATCTGTTTTACCTTCATAGTAAATCAATCAAATTTTCCCAAGCTTCTGCTTCTGGAAATTTGATCTTCACTACTCTTCTGAATATTTTATCAGCCTCTATACACTTTTAAAATGTAGGCTTGTTAATGAATAGGTGCTTTACCTCATGTTACAAGTAAAAAAGGTTCTCAAAACTCTCACTACAAGAAAAAAGGACATTGGTGAGGGGCGAAAATGGTCACCATAAGCTCATTGGTGAGGGTCAAAAGAGCCTTCATCACCAAAAATTAAACGTCACCAAAGGTGGCGTCGCCGAAAGTATAGGTGTTGTGGTGACATTCAAGGTCAGTCACCAATAATGATTTATAGTGATGGATAGTGATCATCACCATTTCATATGAGCAATGGTGATGGAAAATAGCCTCTGTCACCAAAGAACTGAACGTCACCAAAGGTGGCGTCGTCTAAAGTATGTGTTGTGGTGAAATTCAAGGTCCATCACGAATATTGATTATAATGATGGATATTCACCATCACCATTTCATATGAACAACAACAATTTGTTTTTATGGACCTTTCATGGCCGTCACTATTGGTGCATATATATGGCGACGTTCATTGACCGTCACCATAAACTCATTAGTGACATCAAGGTTCGTCACGAATAATAACTATAATGATAAAAAGTGGCCCTCACCATTTCATATCAACAACAAAGATTTATGTCGACGGACCTTTAATGGTTGTCACTATTGATGTGTATATATGGTGGCGTTCATTAACCGTCACCATTTCATATATTGGTGAGGGTCGAAAAAATGTCACCATAAGCTCATTAGTGATGGTAAAAAGAGCATCCGTCACAAAAAAATGACAGTCATCATTCCCTATGAATATCAGGGCACGATGGAATTGAACCACCAACCTCCTGCTTGTAAAGCAGGTGCTCTTCCATTGAGCTAGCACCCTTTAAAGAATTAGACTTTAAACTAGCAAAGATACACCAAAGGAATAGAAAATCTAGGAAGATCAAAAGTTGCTAGAAATAACATGTCCAATATACATAATAAAAATACAATAAGAATAACTTTTGATATAATATAACAAAGCATGTACTACGTAGGAGAATAACTAGAAAGCACAACTAGAAATTTGAATCACAACATAACAATATAAAAGGACATGCAACAGGAAAGGAACAACTCCACAGTTTGAGAAACATGAACAATCCATGGGCATGTTCTTATATATTGATATAGATAACGAAAAAGAAATCTAGATTTATGAAATTCAAGTATCACACAATAATTCCTTGAAAAAATATCAATATGTAAAATAGTGTTTTTTGCATTTGGATTTACCTTGCAGAACCTCGCGAAAAAGTTTCCACAGAAACAACCAATAAACATAACAACATGGACCTCAGGATAAATTGTGCAGGGGATAAAATATGAAGGTAAAGCACTAGAGAAGTATTCAAAGCAAATGATGAAAAGCGTATCTAGAAAGAACTGAGAACCCTCTGAAGTAAACCACACATTTATCATCGTGACTAGTACACTTGCAAAAAAAGATCAGAATAAATTATGAACTATTCCACCAAAAAAAAATTAATTTTTCCACTAAATACAGTTTCAAATTAATCACTAGCATGAAGCTAACTTCTCTGCAAAAATAGAGAAGTTTCAAGACAATGTATAATAGCTTGCATGGAAATCGTGTTGATAAAACCTTCCAAGGAATAAGACCACAACAGTCAACAAGAGTGCCATCATACTTAATACTATCAAAGAGTGGTCAATAGAAAAAGTGAATTGACAGACCTTCATAACTTGCATTGGCTCCTCATCCTTCATCCAACCCTAAAATTTTAGACCAAGGTTAACATTTTGAAGGAAATTTAAGAAAAGTCACATGATCTTGTGAAATAATATTTTTATCACTACCATTAACTATAATGCAATAGTTTTTCACAAACAAAGCATCCTTGTCTAAATTGAAGTAGTCAGTGATGATTAAGAATAATTGTGGGCTTAGAATTGTTTTTCCATTTTTTTTTGAATTGTTATAATTATCGTACTTAGTAGCAGAGGCATTCTCGCCATGGATTGGGAAGTCCACAACAACCACTTATGTAACTAGGATTGTTGACTATAATCATTTTAACCTTATCCTTCCTTTTTCTCAGCCACTGAAATATGTGTTGAGAATTATTTGCTTAAGACATCCCTCATTAGAATGGGCAGACCATTAGTGATAATAACAATATTCTCGTAACATTTCCAATATCATTACAATTAATTTTGGGCTAAAATTTAGACTTATGGGTATCTTTGTCATGCCTTGTAAACAAATGAATATGAAAGGAGCAGAAGAAGGGGGATTGGAAAACATCCACTAAGAGGAGCTTGAATTGTTGTCAATGATTCTCCATCTTTAGGGATCACTTCTGTAACTTGCTTTAAATATTCAAGGCAAGCCAGAAAGCCTTGCTCCAATGAACTGAGTGCATGCAAATTCCATCTTGTGTTGAATATGAAACAAGAGACACTTGATAAAATTGAAACATTAATCCCCGGAGATGAATTTTTCAATATACTAATGAACAATCAACAGCAACAATTGTCAGAGAGGAAGCCACCACTAAGCATCTCCTTCCTAAGAGGTTAGAAACATTGTCTAATAACTAGTTTTTAGAAGCCATCGAAATCACCCAACATGCACCACATTGCACACAACATGTTGAGTTGTGGGAGAAAGAATATTAAATTAGAATGCATCCTTTTGCGAGAGTAATGGAATTTTGGAGAAAAAAAATTCCTATGATAAGTGATATGCCTACTAGAGGTATAGAAATGTTGTCAGCAGATCAGGAGGTTGGTCCAGACCCCAAGAGATATCTAGGGAACAACCCCAACACGAGTAGCTCTGAGGTTATGGCAGAAACATTGAGAAGGAATGTGAAGGAAAAAGTCTTACAATTAGACTAAACTCACAGGATAACTACGAACCAAGAGTGAAAATGTTCTGGACAGTTCCTTAGTCTAAAGAGGTTAGAAGCTCATGCAACACTAGAAGGTTATTTTATTGGGCAAAGAGAATGCTATGTGCATCTTGCAGATGCAAACTTCTCTTGCACATGATCGGAAAAAGGGCTTGCAAAAAGATACCATGTGTGCAGCATCAATGCACACAACATTATCCTTTTCCCAATGCATTAACCTTCTAGTTGTGGCCAAATATCACTTGGGTCACAGTGGCAAGGCTTTCAGTAGCATGCACTTACCAAATCTTCCACAATTTGCACTATTGTACCAGAACTAGATCTTGGACCTATGCTAAGATGTGAGGTGTTTCCATTGCAAGACATCAAGCAGTGTGTTTAGCATTCAGATTTGACAAACTTGAGAAACACCTTGACCAGGGAGAAACAATCAGAAAGAAACGAACAAATAATAATAATAATATCTCTAGAAGATTATAAATAGGAAACCCTTTTATCACTGCATTGGAGGTGCAGGCCTTCACTTTTTTAATTTTCATTATAATTTGCACAAAATCCCTCCAATCCTAGCCTGTCACATTTTTGCATTTAGCAACAGTTAAAGCCTTTTTCATTTGGTCACATATGAATCCCAATGGACAGCTGGTATTATATATGCCATACATAATAATTAGGAAGCCAAAACAAGTAAATGCAATGTTTCAAATGTAACTTTTTATCAGGAAATGTTAGTTACAGTAACAGCAATGGTATGCCAATTGCAGAAACCATATGTATCTCCTATGGAAAGGCTGATTGTAATCCCCGTGTGAGCCAAAATCTCACTAAATAGCAACATAAAGAACTAATATGTACCGGAATTGTTGTAGAAACTATTTTATAAATGGGAAAGGTAGTGAATTATGGAATAGCATATCATGTGTACTACCTATTTAGTTGCTTACCCTACAATATCTACTATCATTTTCAGTTTCTTTATTATTTGGGTACACTACTCATTTTATCTAGAATTACAATGATATAGTTGTCCGATAGTTGGTCATATTACAGTAGGAACGTCATCAATATAGGAAATCTAGTTTTTGACTGAAAATGAGAGCAAGGCATAAGGAAAATCATTTCCACAAGGTAAAACTATGATTGAAAACTTCTTATTGGAATGTAGATTATCTGGAGTTAAATACAAAGTATGATTATTTGTGGTAATGCTATGGATGTTGGAGAATAGACATTCAAGAAATTATTGTCACTATAACACGTCTACAATGTAGTTGTAGATCCTTTTTCACCTTGGTTTCTATTTTCTACAATGGCTTGTAGTGGTAGCATGATGTGTGCATTAGATATTTTCTTCCAATGTTCTAGTGAACCTGGCATTTTCAAGAGGGTCATAACCTATTAGGAAAGAACTTTTTTTTTCATAAGAGGCATTCCTAGAAAAAATTAGTTAAGAGGCCAATCTACAAGACAAAATTATAATATATATCGTGACTTCTCCAAATATTGAAACTTATTCACTAGTTGATACTTCACTATTCAGTCAATAATGCAGCAGCCTTCAGAAACCAAAACACATGGTGACTTGCAGGTCATGTTTGCATTATGCTAGTTCAAGCTTAGTCTATTCAGAGGCCTACCATATGCAACACAAGAGATTTGTAGAGAAGCTTTCCATGTGCACTATTGGAATTGTAGGACAAATGAAATATTTATTTTATATATCTTCGGCGATTTTGAATTAGGAAAGAAGCCCTTAAAATTTACATCCATCATAAGACAAGGTCGATTTCAATCTAGTCAAGTGTATTTCTGCTTGCACACACTTGTTATTTATTTTTCCCGTCTTAGGCCTTAGCAAAATGACATAGTAAATGTATAAGAGTTACCAAAATAAGTGTCTAAGGGAGATGGAAGACATGTGAGAAAATTCAAGCTGGCCTATCCATGTTCACCCATTATTGGGCTTCTTTAGGATTAATAGTTGAAGAAATTTTTTCAGCACTATGGGACTAAGAAAGTATGCCAAATTGTAAGTTTAAATAACATTGCAACACCATGAGAGTCATCTAAAATTTTTGAACTGATGCTGACCAGTTTAGCATATTAGTAGGAGACAACTAAGCAACTTCTTAGTATCATGTTGCATGAAGAATTCACTCGAACCTAATTTTTTGAGGCAACTGATATACTGCCCAAATCATGTCCTTTAGGAGACAAATTTTGCACATTGAGTGTGTGAGAGAGTGAATGGGTATCATGTTCACATGTATTGATACATTATTCCAATTTATATTTTCTTATCTTTTCCTAAAGGCTAATATCACTAAATGCGAACATGAGAGTGGGTTCCCTCACATTTGAAGAGACAAATCTAGAGAGCAGGGAAGCTACATTGAATACCATTTTATGAAGGAAAATCTTGGAGAGCGTAGAGGTTCCTTTAGTTGGTACTCTCAGACATATGTGGACCAATGAACACGACATAAACCACTGGTGCTAGGTATTTCTTTCCGTTTGTTGATTATTTCAGTAGAAAATTGTGGGTATATTTTCTATAATTAAAATATGATGTGTTTAATGAATTTCAAAAGTTAAAAGCATTAATAGAGAAACAGTTAGGTTGTCATATTTCCTCTCTTAGATATGATACTGGTGGGGAATTATACTTAAAATATTTCAATAAATTTTGTGCTAAACATGGGATCCAAAGACAATATACTACACCTTACACTCCACAACAAAATGTATTGATTGAGAGGAAAAATTGTACTATCAAAAATATAGCTAGGTGTAAGTTGCAAAGGAAGTCTATTCCAGATAGGTTTTGAGCTGAGGCAATGTTCAAAATAGTATACCTATTGAATAGATCTCCCATGATGGCGATGAAGTAGAAGGTCACAAAGAACCATGGTTTGGAAGAAATTCCAACTAATTCATCTTAAATTTTTTGGTTCTATTGCCTACACTTGGATTCTAGCTAAGAAGATAACCAAATTAGATCCAAAGAGTGAAGCTAATGATTATAGGGTACAACAACACTATAAGGTTTATAGGTTGATTGATATTGACACTGATAGGGTAAGCTTAAATAGTGAATTTGTTTTTGATGAGGAGGTTGGACCTTTCCAAACTTCTCCTAAGTTTTAAATTACTTAGAAGCTGGAGGGGGTTATGGATTCAGGTTTCAAGCTTCAGGTAGCTACACTTGAAGGGGGGTGGAATATTTTGAGCATGATGAGTCTCCTAGACTAGTAATTTATGATCTAGATATAGGTTGTCCAATTCATGGTGACAATACTGACTTGGATGAGGAAGATCACAAGAAGAGACCCAATTAATGGCACAAAACCATTAGATATGTTTGAGAAAGAAAAATTATCAAGGGATGATTATTGAGTGGAAAGAGAAAAAAGAACATAGTCAAATTTTCTCTCATGGTCAATAGTAAGGAAATATATGAGTCAAGATGTTTGAGGAAGCACAATGGAGACCGAATTGGGAAAGAGCCATGGTATTAAAATATGAGAGTTTGATGAAAAATCATACTTGTGCTCTCACATCACTTCCTTTAGGGAAGAAACCTATTCGCTGAAAAGGCATGTACAATATCAATTACAAGGAAAATGGTACATTTGACAAGTACAAAGTATGGTTGGTTGCATAAGGGTTTTCTTAGAAATATGGCATTGAATATGAGGATACCTTTTCTCATATGACGATACCTTTGCTCCTACAACAAATATCAGCACCATCCAACTTGTTCTAGCCACGCTAGCACAATTTGGCTAGAAGTCCCATTGTATGGACGTGAAAAGTGCCTTTCTTAATGGAGATTTGCGGGAAGAAGTATACATGAATCAACCATATTGTTTTCAAGTTTCAGGAAAGGAGCATCTAGTCTGTAGACTGAAGAAGGCTCTGTATGGTTTGAAATAGGCACCTAGGGCAAGGTATATCAAGATTGATAGGTATTTGGATGAATAGGGGTTCCAATGGAGTGCTTCAGATTCCAACATGTATGTGAAAAGAGCTGGTAATGATATCATATTTTTGTTCATACATGTAGATGATATCATTATCATACGTAGTGAGGCAAGTTAAATAACACATAAAATCCAATATGAGAATTTATTTTTACTTGATAGATCTACACCTCCCACACTACTGTCTGGTTGTAGAAGTTTGGAAAATAGGTAACAACATTTTTGTCTCATAAAAAAATATGCCAAGAGTTTGTTGGACAAGTTTAGAATGATAGATTGCAAAGTCTCATCTACACCTATGGAGAAAGGGTTTGAAACTTTCAACCAAAATTTCCTCTAAGGCAATCAATGAGTCAATGTACAGGCAACTAGTTGGTAGCTTGATATATCTTAGAGTTCCTAGACCTTATTTTAAATTCGTTATGAGCTTCATTTCTAGATTATTGATAATGCCAAAGGTAGAGAACTATATAAAAACAAAGTGAGTGCAGAGATATGTGAAAGCGACACTTGACTTCGACATTTTCTACAACAGAAGCAAAGACCCTAGCCTGTGTGGGTATACATATTCAGATTGGGAAGGTTCTCTTGATAATAGAAAATCCACTTCTGGATATTTTGTTAGCCTTGGCATAGGTGCAGTCACATGGACCAGCAAGAAGCAGCATGCACAAGTTGTTAGCCCTTTTTTCAACAGAATAAAAATATCAAGGAGTAGTGAAAGAAGCATGCTAGTCAGTTTGGCTCAAGAGGATGAATTGAAATGCAACAAACATAGCCAACACCCTTGTGATGTGAGAACCAAGGCTTGATGAAACTTTCCAAGCATCTGGTATTTCACGAGCATACCAAACATGTTGAGGTATATTACCACTTCATCACATATATTTCAGAAGATGGGTCTATCGAATTATAGTATTGTCCTATAAAGAATCAAACTGCAGACATTCTCACCAAGGGTTTGGGTCCTGAAAAATATGTAAAATTCTAGGATAAGCTTGATGTAGTTAGTAGATTGACCATTAAGAGAGGGTATTAAAGTAAATATTAGTTCACAGTTCAATAATGGTCAATTAGGTACTAGATTTAAGCACTAATAAAGTCAATGGACTTTAGTTTATTTTTTGTGTTTGATGTCTTATTTCACTTTAGTGTGTATTTCGATTTATCTCACATTCATAAAGTGGATTGACTCAACTTTATTATAACCTATAAAATAAAGCTTTTTCTTTCTCAATATTAACTTAAAGGCACATGACATGAATTAAAAGAGGGGTTTTTGTAATTGCAAGACACAATATTGTTTTTTCAAAGTGGAAGGCACATGAAAAAAAAAACCCTTTATCCGTCCTTTCCTCAGGTACAAGAAACCTAAAATATTTTCTCATAGTTTTTTTATATTTTTCTCCAAGGACCCCAATGACTCACTTCACTTTCCTTATTTTTAAAACAAAGAGAAATAGCCCTTTCCCAACCTTGTGAGAAAGTTCTTACTTACAGCAAATGAGATGACCCCAACTCCAAACCCTATGAAAAATCTTCCCCGGTATAAAAATAAAGAATCCTGCGAGAATAGCAAGATCAAATAAAAAATTGGCTTCCAATTTAGAATCCAAATGAACTAGAAACTATTTAATTTCTAGACAAGACCCTTCTCTAAGGTAACTTAACTTGCCTTTGCAAAAAAAATGACAAGCCACCCAATAATATTTGGAATGGAAGCCACTAATAATGCCTACATACAAACATAGAAGAGATTAATCCTACAAAATTGAATCAAAAGGATGAAATCCCTAGGAAAAAGAAATTAAATCTTATTAAGACCACATAAATGAGGGGACTACATGGATTTTCCCCATAACAAGTTGATATCTATTTGAAATAAATATTTATAATATCAAAAACAAAAAATTGTAATTCTAAGTCTTCTTGAGCAATGATAGGGTTGGAACTTGATATACATAGTATTAAGGGCACTTAATCCTTTCTGTCCAATATAATCAGCAACCTGTCCACTAACTATTACACCCACAGTGGCTCCCATGTTTGATAAGGATCCAAATAAAGAGAACTGACACATAATTCAACATGTTTTAGGTCACAATGGGCCTTTCTTTAGTCCCGTTGGGAAATATTAATCACTTTAACCTAGTTGGAAACAATTGAAATTTTTTGTGGTAGCATTCAGAATTTATGGACTTGATTGCATTGGACAATAGTAAATGCACCAAAATAGATATTAAATAGGTCCATGAATTTCTTAAGAGATGTATGATCGTCTGTGTATTTATCCTAAAATTCTGACTAAAAGACATGCCCTTAAAAATCATCTAACAGTGAAAACATACCTGAGACAAGGTTAAATCAAGATCATCAATGATCCCATTTTGAGTAGGCAATGAATATTCAACCTGTTACAACATTAGTTTTCCAGAATCGTGGGAAATTTAATCAACCCTTCCCTGTTTTGAAGACCGAAAGGTATTCAAGACAAAGGTTGAGAAGCAAACTAATAAATAAGAAAAAGAACTTACATATAATCAAAACTCTATAGGCCCCAAGGCAACAATATATGTACAAAGTATTGCAACAAGAGAACTCTCTTGGAAGGAGTGAACATATGCACTTTTTTCCCCTTTACCACTAGGACAACTAGATTTTGATCTACTACGACGACTACTTCTTTTTTCTAAAATATGCTACTTCACATATCTATTTTCAACCCTATTTCTTGTCTCCAAATCATTTTTGTATGCCATCTGGTTCTCAAGGGTAAAAGTCCCAAAGATAAAATTTCTTGAAAATTTAATACCAAATTACTAAACTCCTCCTGCACAAATCATCCCATGAAAACCTTTAACAGTAGCACATGACGATGATAAACATCAATGCTAGTGGATAAATCTCATAGCTGGGCAAACAGGCAATGATAATTCAACAATACTATGATGTACATGATTGTGGTTTTGAAAAATATCATAGAAATCAAGCAACAAATAATCATTCAGGCCAATTCATCAATACATGGAAAAAATGCATTTACAATTTTGTCCAGTAGATGCAAACATATATTTTCTGGAATGATGTGACAGGAGCCTAGAATAGAAATAACACCAACAACGATATCACTGAAACCTATATGGAGCATATTGCAGAACTCAATACGCTAGCTCCCAATAAATTATTTTATTTTTGAGAGAACAAAATTTATTCAAATTCCCGTTGTACAATGTCCAGTTGTTGCAAATGATATTTTTCTTGATCAATTTGAGAAAATCCTAGAAGAACAAAGATACTAACAACAATATTATTCTAGAAATGCAACATATTGCAGAACTCATTCTATTAGAGCCCAATAAATTCTTTGTCCCTTATGAACACAAAAACATACTCAGATGACCACCCTAAATAAAAATGCAGATCCAATTGCAAATTCACAACCAATGGTATATTTGAAACATGACAATGAAACTAAACCCCCAATATTACAATTTGAAACATGACAATCAAATCAAACACCCAACACAATACACTGTTAGGCAACCACCATTCTCATAGAAGGGAGGAATGCTCAGTATCTAGTGGGTTCAAAGTCGATTCAAAATAAGATACTTATGCACAGGCTGAGGAACCATATCCATATGCGCTAACAATGAATTGATTCAAGGTAGTGCCATCCATATGCAGAAATAATGGCTTCTCTCAACATTGAATTTTTCCTAAAACCACAATCAAATCAGTTTTGAAGGTCCATTAGCTTCCACTTGAATGAATTCAAAAAAACTTCCAAATAAGATGTAGAGCATAGTTTACAAAGGGAAAATTCAAAGACAAAATAAATCATATTTTGATGACCTCATACAATAACAAAATGGAAACAGAAACTCACAAAATCAAGAAAACCCAAACAAGAACCAAGAAAGAAGCATAAAAAACAAATGCAATACTATTGTTACCTCTTCCAATAGATACACAAAATAGGTATTCTGTTTATATGAGAATATATACCCAATTCAGCCAAACTAGAAAAAACTATCATGGATAGAGATACAAATTTCACCTTGTGGGATTCTCCTCTGCTAAATATCATAGGCAAATTTAACAGATTTGAAGAATTCCCAAAACTCACAATTCCAGTCTGCCTTTCCTTATAACCGCAATTTCATTATAACTCCAATTTCATATAACCAAAACTTCAAATAAGGTGAACACGTCGTAATAGAAAGGCTGGGGATGATTATGCTATTGTTTCTCTCATGGAAGACCTTAAAATGGCCAAGAAAAACCCAAGAGCATGCATCCAAACCCTATGTATGCATGAAGTGATCCTTGTACAAATCCATCATAGTTCTAAGGCCCACCAGAGGAGAAGTAATGTACTCTATCTATAAATGTCATCTACAATAATCTTATTCAAGTCATGCTTATATGCTAAGAGGTAAGGGAATAGGAAAAAGTTCCAGGGACTAATAATGGAATGATACAACTAAGCCAACTGGTACAAAGGAAGTTTCAAGATTATAAATCATAATATTTTGTTTGTCAAAAAAAGGAAATTTTCAAGAAAGGAATGTGTCTCAGAATGGCACTAGGGTTTAAAATGTGCATCAATTATTTCTACTCTGTATCAATTCATTGGTCGATGATTGTTATCCTACAATTCTTGCAAATAGCTAAATTGTTTTGGAAAATTCTCCTGATATAGACAGATTTGGTGTAGAGATGTTATTTCATTTTTTATAATTCATTGTGGCATGAAACTAATTGAGGTTCAAAGGGTTGAACTCTATATATAAATATGATGGATAAATTATTACTCCCTTTTAATTTACTGCCTGATTTGTTGTTGACGTTGTATTGTTTGTGTACTCAACATTACCACCAAGGATTTTGAATCAGAGTGAAACTAGCTTGGACCAACCAAGCCATAGTGAGACCACACGTAGCTAAACATACATAGCTAGGCAACATGGATTTACATTTGAGCCCTTAGCTTTTCCTGCTAAATGTCTAAAAAACATGGGCATGGAAATTTTCTTTATTGTTTGCAAACTCCTTACAACACAAATAGTTGAATTTTAGGCTTGTCTTTATAGAAATTACTATAGCTTAATGTTAGACCTGACTATATAATATTCAAGGGATAATTCAACCCATTTTTGGTATAAATTAACTTCTTTGGATTGAAGTCAGTAGGACATTATGGCAATTGATAGTAGAAAAGCATTAGAGAAGAAGTCGCTGGCTAGAGGGAGCTATAAGCTATTGCCTGGGATTGTTTGTTGGGCCCGTTTTGTGATGTGTTTTCTTGGGGTATTGATTTTGAGATTGACCTGTGAATAGTTTTCATGGAATTAAATTTTTTTATTTGATAAAATGGAACTCCTGGCATAGATAATAGTCAAGAACTTGAACAAATCCATCTTTGAATGTAGGCCTAGCCATGAAATCTGTCACCCTAACATTCTTAAATATCCACAAGGGAGTTTTTGATGCTATCAGTGCAATGTATTTTCTTCACTAACCATCCAGTAATTTGTTTTCTACAAATTTCTTAATGTGCCTATATCCATGACAATATTTCAATCCATCAAAAATGGCATTTCAGCTTCCTAGAAGAATATAAAAGGGATTAGAACTTGTAGTAAAAAATGTTTCCACGCTATTATAAATATTTAATTGATTATTTAATCAGTTTCTTCATTCATCATGGCCCTCTCAATCCCATTCCAATAGAATGGGGTACCTCATATGATATATCAAGCCTTGCAAATGTGGGAAAATATTAAATATTTCCAGTGAAAGTGGTTTAGCAATCAAAATTATTCAATATTATTTCACTGTAATATGCGATGGGGAGGAAGAAGTATATGCCTGATCCTTATGAAATTTTCTCCATCCCAAGAACTCATTTTTAGAGTTTCAATTCCATGGCAAGTTGAAGTGAATATCTCCATAAGTGATTTATATATATATATATATATATATATATATATTTAATTGTGACAAATAAATTATTGACTGTGTTCATTCTTGGTAGTTCTATTATCACGAACAGACAGCTTTTTGATTTTAGACATAAACCTAATTACTTCAGGATGAATATTATTTAGCTGCTCTTTCACAGCATCAACCTTTTCAGGCCACAAAGGCAGTATTATTATTGTGTTTGGAATCTCACAACCATACACTTCTTGAAGGTCTTTAATTCTCTGCTTTTCATCTATCCACTCTGGAACGATATATCCAATTTTAGTTCCAGGTGGATGTATCTCATTAAACCTTATATTATATCCATTGCTGCATATGTAGGATTATTTTGTTATCAAGAAAACACTCTTAAACCCAATCCCTGATTATATAGAAAGGTATAACACATATCATCTCAATAGCCATAGCCCAGAGCTCTTAAACATTCAAGGCTAGAAAACGTTCCCAATCACCACAATTTTATTTTATTTTCATAACATACTTAAGCTATACAGCTATGACCCAAAGTTTTCATAGTCAATCTCTGCAAATTTAGAAATGTATATTGAAGTGTATCTAAACAGTCAGTTACTCCCCCTCATCCCAATTCTATTTAATTTTGTACATATTTCATCTAAACAACCATGACCGAAAGCTCTTAAACCCAAACTACGCAAATTGAAAAATAAATTACAAATTTTATCTAAATAGACAGGGCTAGGAAAAGATCCCAATCACATGAGTTCTAGTATATTCTCACTAATATTTTATCTAAATGGCCATAGCCCAAAGCTGTTAAAGAGAAACTTCAAAACTGAGAGATGCACTACAAATTATACCTAAACATTTGGTTCTAGAAAAAAGTTCCCAATTGCCCCCATTCCATCTTTTTTTCAAAAATATTTCATCTAAAAACCATGACCAAAGCTCCTAAACCCAAATTACATAAATTTAAAAACACACACCAAATTATATCTAAAAATAGAGGGCTACAAAAATCTCCCAATCACCGCAATTCTATTATGTTTTTATACCATATTTCATCTAAACATCCATCAGCCAAATTAGTTAAAGCAAAAGTCTTCAATTTCATATACCTAAAGAAAATTTTATCTTAACATACAGGGCTAGAAAAATCTCCCAATCACCCCAATTTATATTGTTTTCATAACATGTTGCATATGAGTAGCCATTCACTGAAGTTTTTAAGCTCGATCTCTGCAAATTTAGAAATATATATTACATTTTATCTAAACAGTAGATAGTCGAGGATTGAAAAACCTCCCTATCACCCCAAATTCCTTTTATTTTAGGAGTACAGGTTTTAAGAAATGAATACCTTTCTCGCCAATGTAGCCTCCTTGTCTTCTGCCATTCTTGGTAGATCGTCCAACGCTGCAAAGAGATTATATTTTGCGGTTGGTGAATCCCAATTCATTGTTAAATACCAGCAAAGTAGTTGAGGCACCCACACCCGTGACATCTCAGGTTGTAATCACAAAAGGGTTTAAAATGTGCATAAATTATTTCTAATCAATATCAATTCATTGGTTGGTGATAGTTATCCCACGGTTCTTACAAATTGCTAAAATGTGTTGAAAAAATCCCATTTATTTTGGCTTAGCATCAACTTTTGAATTCTGGGCATGGTAGACATGCTGCAAGATGGCTTGTTTTCTATAGGAATCGCTCATGAACAGAGGAGAATCAACAAAATATTCAGTAGATTATCACCCACACCTTCAGCTTCGTCTTCCTCTGTGGAATCTTCAATATACAACCTCTTGAGTGCCTCGTTTCGCTGGTCTAGAATATTTTTGAAGTGACAGATTCCTTCTATAAAATGAATTCACCACAATTGGTGGCACCGGGAATCCAATTTCTTGAGTTAAACTTGACAAATTCATTCTATAAAATGAAATCACCATGATTGGAGGCACCGAGACTACAAATTCTTGAGTTCAACCAAGTCTATCAAATGAGAGTTGGGATAGCATGGACGTGCCCTTCCTCCTCCTTCGTTGGACAAACCCTACAACGTGAGGAAAACGAAAAATTTTAATATTCGAAAAACAAAAATCCCATGAACTAGTTTAACACAAAAGCTAAGGAAAAGGGGTTTTGAGAGAGATTATTGAACACAAACTCTACAAGGATTGTTCATGAAGGAAAATTTGTTTCCTACTAACTTTTTGATTATGGTATGGTGGTGTAAAACTTTGCATTAAGTAATGAGTTACAATGGGGTTGGAAAAGATGAGAGTTCAAAGGACTAAATGGCTATGAAGGACGCAAAAGCTAAAAAGAAAGTTGAATAATTTTTGAGGAAGTAGAGATAACTAATGAGTGGTGGTCGAAATTTATGTGAGAAAATGAAGAAGGCAATGAGGAGTAGCAAAATTAGATTAACTAGAAAGAGAGTAGTGAAGTGAGGATGAGAGAGTTGGAGAATTTCAATCGAAAAGGTGAGTTGGTGAGCGGATGGTTGTGAAACAAAGGGTTGATGATAAAATATAGCTCAATAAAGAGTGGTATTCAATGCACCTCAATGAGGTCTAATGAACACACTAGAGTGAGGTTACGAGAGATATGTGATTACAAAGTAGCAAGTTGGAGGCAATGTAGGATGAGATTGAAAATGAGAAAGAATCAAATAAGCTAATGGGAAACCATATCCTAAGGCCAACAAAGGATGAGAACCTAGTAGTGGGCATGGCACTAGACAATAGAAAAGTTGGCCTTATAACAACCCTACCCCTTATGCTTCTTAAATACAAATAGGTAACACTACACTAGTGTGTTAATAATGGTTCAAGTACACCTCATAGTCAACTTACTTATGGAGGAACAATAAAAATCCGAGGAAGTAGTATTAACAATAGTGCAAATTTGAATATTAAGAGTAGCACACTTGGGATTTTTAGTTATTTAGAGCAAAAAAACAAGAGTTTCATGAATTTTAGTACCTATGATGCTTTGAATTATAACCTAGGAGCATGTAAGAGAAATAATATTAGAGTGATGTACTATTTAAAAAATTTAGTCATATGTAAATGCTTTGGAAAAAAAACATAATGATCCACATACCTTGATATAAAAAGAAAACCTTAAAAATGTCAATTTTAAAATCTCTTATGTAGTTACCTCATGTCATTCGGGTAGATGTCACAATTACTTATGTAAGTAATCGTGCGATCATATTTTTCATTCTCTTAAAGGAACTCTTTCTAGACATGCACCCCATCAAGCATAAATAATCCTAACACATACATTTGAAGTATTATAAATCCTCCTATGACTATCCTCGAAAGCATTCTCACCCATAGCCTTGGTGATGGTGTAAGGCTCGTATCAAAATGGTATGAGCTTCTTCTGGGAGTTTTTCAATTTCTCTTTATGCAAGTCCAACCATAACTCGTCACCAACTTGAAACTTATGTGGATCCGAATGGATTGTGTATCTACTTGTACTTGAAGTTCTCAACTTTCTATAAAATATCATGAACTTGTTATTGGATTTGTTAGATATATTCCTCAAAATTGGTTTCATTGCTTACCTTGTTCCAATTTTGGGAGGTATCTTCATGTGTTATTCCATAAATATAGCTACATCAATTTGTGTCAATTTTTTGGGACCCCAAGCACACTTCAAAAGGCTTGTGGGCAATAGAAATATGAAGAGTTATGTCAAATTTCTGTTGAAAATATGGAAGGCTTTCAACATGCGTATTTGGATCCTCAAAATTGTATACTCTAAGGACATCTACAATAATCATATCGAGTAATTTTTATTTATCAATCTATGGATGGAAGGCAATGGATTTGGTCAAGCTTGATGTCTTTCATGGACCAGAGGTTAAACCAGAAAATACTGAGGAACCTACTATCCCTATCAAGAAATATGGTCTTTGGCAACCCAAAATAAACCAAAATATGCTTGAAGAAGAGATTATGAGTGGATTTTGTTTCAACAGTCTTATTATAGGGTGCCAAAATTCCCGTCCAAAGGAAGTGATCAAAAACAACCAAAAACACATTCATTACCATAATTGGTTGAGGGAAAACATTATATAGTGTAGGAAAATGCCTACTGTTGAAAAATGCAGCAAGAAAATCTCAATTTGAATTTTCCTTGGTCAAAATCAGAAAAATCGAATTTCCACATCAACAGACAACTTGGAGGCAATTAACTAAGGTGACATGGATCTTGTCACTAATTTAGCTTAGTAAATTTGAGTTAGAGGAGTTGGAATTCAGTTAAGCATGTGTGATTGCTAATTTTTAGCAATCAAGGTCAGTTATTTCAAGTTGCTTTCAGTTAAACTAGTTCTAAATTTTGGAGGAACTAGTAGAAGATCAGTTGTGTAGTGGGACTTCAGTCTAACTCAGTGATCATCTAGTTAACTGATCAATCAACCCAAAATAGCTAGTGCATGCAGAGAATTCATTTTATTTTAAGCAAGGTATGGATTGTGTTGGTTACATCTTGATGCTAAAAACGATGGCCTTATGGGTGTATTTATTATATGGTGAGCAACATATTATATGTGTTGTGTATGAAAACAATTTTGTTTCTTACACTTCTTAGTATGTTGAACTATGTTTGGTTGTTCTTAGGTGTTGTAAAAATGTATTTAAAAACCACCTCTATTTTAGAATACGAGTTTTCTAATATACAAAATCCCTCAATTCTCCAACATGGTATTAAATATAATGGTTTGAGATGTAGCATGTTGCCTACAAGTATTATGCAAGTTGTAGATGCTCTTAAAAAGTCATATTTGTTTAGTGGATTGGTTCTAGGTTTCTAATTGCAAACTAAATCTAGGATCAAATCATTGGGTTAACATTATGATTTTCAGGATAGATCTTATAAATTTTAATGGACACAATTATATAATTTTGGCACAACTACATGGGAACATTATTGAAGAGTCAAGAGTCATAGGAATTTACGAAAATGGCGGTTCTTATCCAAGGGATAACTAATAAAAAAACTTCATCAACAGGAAGAAGGATGAGGCTTCAAGAGTCATAACAACCTCCATCTCAAGGTGGATTCAATTTCATATAATCCATATCAACTACTCATATAATCCATGTTCTTTAGTATATCAAAGAGCTATAAATTGATGATTTTTTCCCCTAAGACCCTACAAACCCTATTTTCTCCTTGCAAACCTTAGCCTCTATAATAAAAGAAAAAAATCTCCTACATAATTTACAATGTCATGAATTTGAGAATTCCACCAATTCAGTGACACTCCAAACAATTTTTTAGAAAAATAAATTCCTAGCTAAAAAGACTCCATGTGTGTAATTGATCACCATAGGCACACATCAATGATTTTTGAATTGCACAGTTAATCAATCCACAGCTTTGCGAAAACACACTTTCAACCACGCTGAGAGGCTCCATAGGTTACATGGCACCTGGTAATGCAAGCGTATTTATTATTTGATTGTACATTTTTCAGAGAATTTATTGGAAGGAAAAATCCCTCCTGAGATTGGGTTAATGAAAAACCTTTCGGTATTGTCTCTCTTAGCTAACTACCTCACAAGAATTGTTCCAGCTTCATTTGGAAATCTGAGTAGCTTATTGTATCTTAACTTGGGCCACAATAGTTTAATTGGTACAATACCTGCAAGTTGGAAGGGCATCATTAGAGTTTGCACTTGTTATCATTGGAATATAACATATAAAATACAATGTTAAGGCTCCAAATTAAGGATTGCATAGGTGTTAGCACTAATGTCCACCTAGTGAAACGCAAGTATGTATGGATGCTTATAATGCTCAGAACACTAAGGTATCTACAAGGATTGACTGTTAGTTGTTAAAAATCCTGGAAAGATACATTTATTTGGTGATTTGGGTGCGAAAGTAGTGGAAGTCGAAGAAAATGATGAAAATATGTTGAATCTATGTATAACGCCATGCACATGAATGTTTTTGATAAGCCACTCATTTACAAAAATGACAACACATTGAAAACCTAGCATGTTACTTTAACCACAAGGATTTTCCCTCTGGTTCACATGGCCTTTCGTTAAATAGATCTTCGTTATCTTCAACTAGTCAAGAAATCCGAGGTAGGAGAAGTAGCGATGATCTCCCAAAATCACCAATATTCAGCACTAGATGGCACCATTTAAGTAGTCCCTTTGACAGTTTCCATGGGCAGCATTGAAATATGGTGGCACGAGGAATCAGCTTATTCTTGTTGCTACTACGTCAAGACAAAGATTGGTATGTCAACCATTCCTCACAGTGTAAATTCTAATTAAACTCATCATATTCTAGAGATTTTGAACACATAAGTTGTAGCTGTGAGAAAATATCTTCAAGCAGTCCTGTAACAATGTTGTCCAGAGCTTTGTGTGACCCATCCTACCCTTGAGAAGTGTGACTGACTACATATCCCACTTGTGATCGTTGCATAGGTCATGGAGTTGCATCTCTGATCTTTAGGGACAAGCTCAAAAGTGCAACCAATCCATGCCGCGACTCTCCGACTTCCTAAGAGTCGCACTCCCACCCAAGTTTCCAAGTTGCAGAATGATATTTGGAGTAGGAGAGCGACTGGTGCGAATGGTGAGACCATACAACATCTTCAGTTGTGGATGCAACCAATGCATTGGAGAATGTAAGCCACGGGATATGAATTTACGATCATAAACCAACTTTTCGGGCCTGAATACGAATCAAAATCTTAAATATTAATGTAAGAAGTGTTGCAGTGGGTTCTGGAAATGTGAATAGTAGTTATATTTGTCCACACGTCAAATCTTATTTCAGATGAGTCACGTTCTACTACAGTATTTCCCATGATGCCTTTTGTCCTACGATGGGGGGATGGGGGTGTATACTCCAAGTTATAAGGTTTTATTGGCAGGATTATCGAGTTACTTTCTTCCAAATGTGTAACTAATTGAATACTACATTTATGTAAAAGGGAAGTAGTTCATCTTCATTTCAATGCCTTGAGAATGTTGAGTCTAAATTTGAAGGTGGTCCTTGACGAGATATCACATATTTGCAAAATGCTGCTTTCCTGTGTGGATCACTTTGTTCCAACACCGATCTCATTAGCGTTTTCAAGATAGTACAAAAGGAGGTGTTCCAATCAGTATTTCTATAATTCCAAATTGGCCAAGTGAATTTGGCGTGTAAGGATGCCTCACACATTATAGTTGAATCCATTCAAGATTCGCATTGATGGCATTGAATTCATGGCCAAGACTATGGATCAATCGTTTAGTCACAACCTCAAGTAATAGCTGGGAGGTGCGACCTCTAGCCAGTTGTGACCAGTTGCTGAGTCACAGCCTCAAGAAGAAGGGGTCGGTACGACCAACCCAACCTGGTGACCAATGTGACCTCCACTAGACATACTGCAGAATCACATATGAATGCCCCAAAAAATGAGACCAGTGCGACTAGTGCGACTCTCCCTTTGTTCTGACGTTGCATGGAGGCCATCAATATTGATTACATCAATGAGAGTGAAGTGCTCACTATTTCAAGTGGCATACACCATATCAGGAGACATAATTCACATATGCCTTTTTTCTATGGTTTTTGGAACGTTAGTGAGGCTCTAAGAAGGATTTTTGAAGGAGTTTTTGTGATCAAGGCCAAAGGAGAAGCTGGTACTTGAAATGTATTGAAGCAGTAGGACATGTAAGGTCTGCGCTGGGTAATATACGTGAGCTGTAGAGCTTGGATGATGATACATCTCTACCTTCGTTAAAAAAATTCTTGCAACAAGAGGCATTCCTATGCATGCTAATGTTTCCTTGGTGGTGCCTGCTGAAGAGTGTTAGGGAGTGCCAGGGAATCACAAGGAAAAACTAGGTGAAAATGCATGGAAATGAACAAATAAGAGTGTGTGCCAAGGAGTGTCAACGAATTCCAGGTATCTCAAGGACAAAGTGTGTTAGGAGAAGGTCATAATAGGACTTGTAGGATGGAATCCTATGGTTATAATAAGGGGTTGGTCAAAGAAATTTCATATAAAGGGAGACGTTGGGTTGGGCACAACATTGTTTTTCCAATGACTTGGTTGGGTTCCCAAGTCGCAAAAAAAGTAAGGCTATGTATGTGGGCATGACAACTAGGGAGTGTTAAGGTGTGCTAAAGAATGCCAGGAAATACTAACACATGCTAGAAAATTCCAAGGCATGTTAGGCATTCCAAGACAAGGCAACTATTAAGGCATGCCAAGATATGCTATGTGTTAAAGTGTTGTGCGAACACATGCTAGGGAGTGTTAGGTCCAAGTGCTAGGGAAACACAAGGGGGAAATAGTTTCAAATGCATGTAAATGAAGTGTTAACAAGTTCCAGGTGTGCTAAGGAGGGAGTGACAAGGTATTTTATGTAGTTTCAAGGCATGCTAGAGTCTTAAGGAATCATACCAAGATGTGTCAAGTGCTAGGTTGTGCCAATGCGTGCTAAGGAGATTTAGGGAGTGATAGGGAAACACAAGGGAGCACTAGGTTAAAATGCATGGAATTAATCATTAAGAGTGTGAGAAAGGGAGTGCTAGTGAGTTCCAGGTGTGCTAAGGAGAGAGTGGAAAGGTGTTCCAAGAAGCACTAAGTCATTCTAGAGTGCCAGGGTGGCATGTCGCGACCAATATGTGTCAGGTACCAGGGTGTGTCAACATGTGCTAGGAAGTGTTAGGGAGTGCCAAGGCATGCCAAGGAATGAAAAGGTGTGCTAACACATGGCAAACAATTTCAATGCATGTTGAGGATTGTTAGGGAGTTCCAGGGGAACACAATGGATAATTAGATCAAAATTCTTGGTAATGAACGAATAAGAGTGTTTTCCAAGGAGTGTCAATGAAATCCAAGTGTCCCAAGGATGAAGTGTTTTAGCATAAGTTCAGAATAATAATTGCAAGAGGGTAGTCTATGGTTGTGATAAGGTGTGTAAAGATTAATTTTGGATAAAGGGAGACTTTGGTTCAGGCACAACATTGTTTTTCTAATGACTTGGTTGGGTTCCCAAGTTGCAAAAAAAGTAAGGCTATCTATGAGGGTGTGACAACTAGGGAGTGCCAAGGTGTTCCAGGGAATGCAATTTTACCAAGTAAGGCTAGTTGTGAGGGCATGAGTGCCAAGTCATGCTTGGTAATTCTAATATGTGACATATATTGCGAAGGAATGTCAACATGCTAAGATGTTCCATGTGTTAAGGCATGCCAATATGTGCAAGGGTGTGACAATGCATGTCATTGATAGTCAAGGAAACAAACGGAGAAAAAAGTTGAACTACAAAGAGATGAACACATAAGAGGGCTAATAATTCATCAATTTACCTTTTTCGTGGGGGGCATTCTAGGCACACCAACACTAGGTGTGAATAGGTACCAAATGCCAAGTGTTAGTGCATTCTACGTGCCAAATATTCCTCTATTTCTTCTCATCTACTTTCCAATAATTGATCTCAAATAGCTTTAATATTAAACCATGCCAAAGCATACCAAGTCATCTCATGAATGCATGTCAGACATGCTAATAATTTCCAAGTGCTAACATGTGCCAAGTGAAAATGTGTGTCAGAGAGTGTTATGCATGTTATGAAGTGGTAGGGCGTGTCGAAAAGTGATAAGTAGAGAATGTCAATGCATGTTGAGGAGTGTTAAGGAGTACTAGGACAACACAAGGGAACACTAGGTAAAATTACATGGAAATGAATGAATATGAGGGTGTGTCAGGGACTGACAATAAGTGATATTTGTCATGCCAAGGAGGGAGTGAGAACGTATTCTAAGCATTCACACACCTTATTGACCACTCAATTCTTACCATTCTCACACCATAAAAAAAACCATAAAAATTTCATTGTTAAAATCTATTATGTAGTTTCCTAATGTCATTCAAGTAGAATCTCTCAATTACTTATGTCAGTAATGTTGAGATCATTTTTTTATTCTCTTAAAGGAAATCTTTCTAGACATGCACCCCATCAAACATAAATCATCAAGTCAAAAATAATGGAAATGAATGAATAAGAGGGTGTGTTGGGGGTGCTAGCGAGTGTCAAGCGGGGCAAGGGGGGAGTGACAAGGCATACTAAGGAATGTTATGGCATTTCAAGAAGTGTCAGGGTGTGCTAATATGTTCCAGATAGTTCCAAGGCATGCCAGGCATGCCAAGACATGCCATGTATTTAGGAAGGAGTGTTAGCAAGTTCTAGGTGTGATAAGGAGGGAGTGACAAGGTATGTTAGGTAATTCCAAGGAATGATAGAGTGCTAGGAAAGCATGCCAAGTTGTTCCAAGTTCCAGGGTGTGCCAATGTGTGCCAAGGAGTGTTAGGGAGTGCTAGAGAAACACAAGGTAGCACTATGTCATAATGCATGGAAAAGAATGAATAATAGTGTGTGACAAGGAGTTTCAAATTACAAACTGTAATATAATAGGCTAGAGCTCTCGTACCAGGGATGATGGCCCTTTACAATCACACTAATAGAAGGAATACAACTAGGGCTTCATGTTCGTCCTTTAACAACCAATATATCTTGAAAAAGACAACACTTGAACCAATTTTTGATGGTCGACACAGATAGCCATTTCAATCCACATGTCTTGAACACATATGGTAGGTCCTCTTTCCGCCCATTATGCAACTCTTCAATCTGCCTCTATCAATGAACTAAATTCCTTTGTGTTACTGAACTCAGCTCAAAAAAAATTTCCCTCTATCTAACTCTTTTTTCCTTTAAGATGTACAACACTTAAAGTTTTTGATTAGTTTTTCACAACTCTTTGGTCTACCCACTTTTGCCATATTGCTGCTCCAAGATGACAAGTCTAGGGATATGGGGGTTTCCCTTCTTCTCAATGATGCAATACTCTACAATACAATGAACTAGGGCTAGTTGGCTAGCCCACTTGACTCCTACTTTATTCCTTCAAATTTTGCACATCCTTATGCCCAATACACCTACCCTTCTACTAGTCTTGTTTTCCTTCACAAGTACATGACTTAGAGCTCTTCTTTGATAGTCACCTAACAACCCTTTCATTGCACTTGGATTTCCATCAATTTTCCCAACCACAGTTATTTTTTTTACCTATATAGTGCCGACAACACTGCACTCATCTAGGGCTCTTCAAATATGCCATCTAATAGTGATTTGATTCCTCTCAAAATCACTATTCTTGTGCCAATTTTTTGTTGTTCAATCTATGAAAAAATCCGAACTACTCACCTTATCATCCTTCTAACAATTTGTACATGACTGAAGTAGGGTCACAAATCATCCATTAACATTCCGTTGACTAACTTTTTATAGGCTACTTCAGATCTCTATCCAAAAATCTATGGACAATCCAAAAAAATCAACTCCTCTTCATGTCAATCCATTCCTCATATGGCACATTTATTCTGCTCCATCTTCTACTTAGGTTCCACCTTCCTTTGGATTTTCTATCTCCGCACATAATTATGCAAACCATCTTCTAAATTTGTGGTATATATTGAAGATATAAACCTCTCTCTAATGGTCACAACCCCTCTTATTATATGCATATTTGTCATAGTATTAATGACATACCTTATGGATTGAACATGCTAGGAAACCTCCCTAAATAGGGAATTCTACTTCTATTCTAATTGCTTTAGAACAAACCATAGCCACCCATAGCAAAAAATAAAACTCTTTCCTCCATAAGAGACTCGACCTAGCTCATATGGATCCATAGACTCTGGCCATTTCTTTGATTGAACCTTGACCTGAACTCTATATCTCTATGACCCTCAAACTACAGTTACTTCATTCAATATTACACCTGTGACTACTTCTGTTCTAGCTCTAAATTCTAGTGCAGGCCCTCCTCCTTTTGTGTTGGTATTTATCACAACCTTGCAACCTAGTAACCAGCACAAGGTACGGTCTCAACCCTCTCTAATCTTTCAAGATTTGATGCAGACTTCACATAGAAACACCACTGAAATCACATGCCCAAATTCTCATGAGTCGCCTCCCTTGAGCTTTATCTACCCTAAGAGAACCAACAATATGCCATCATTCTTCCTATCTCGAACCCATTAATGTATGTGACATTCTTGTGAACCCTCACATGATAATATTACTCTTGGTGGATGATCATGGCCTCCCTTTAGCAACGCTTACTCGGACCTCTAACTAGTCCTACTTTAGGACTACATCTCTCCTAGCCTCCTTGATAAAATGAGCTCCTTCTCACTTGATTTTCTTTCTTTCATACTAAGGCCTCATTAAATAAATTTTCCAAGCTTTGCGTCTTAAGAATTCTCTAGAAATTACGAACTTATCTACTTAGACCTTAGGAAATATTAATTTTCTATTTAATTTTTTTTTATATTTTAAACCTCATCTCGAGTCCAAAGCCCCTTCGCTTGGGTTATTTTCCCACAAAACATTTTGTGGTCAAAATCATGCAAACCCATCTCACTAAGCTTTTGGAGTACCTCCCAAACCACACAATTTAGCAACATAGTCTAGTTGTAGTAATCGTAACTTGGTCAAGGTCCAATAGTCAAGAGAGGACTTGGTTGGGTTCCCAAGTTGAAAAATTAAGTAAGGGTAGTTGTGAGGGCATGATAACTAGGAAGGGTTAGGGAATGCCAAGGAATGAAAAGGCATTCTAACACATTATGGACAATTTCAATTCATGTTGAGGAGTGTTAAGGAGTGTCGAGGTATTACAAGGGAGAACTAGGTCAAAATGCATCGAAATGAACAAATAAGAGTGAGTTTTAGGGATTCTCAGTGAATTCAAGTATGCCAAGGATGAAGTGTGTTATCATAATAGGATTTGTAAGAGGCTAGCCTATGATTGCGATAAGGGTTTCGACAAAGAAATTTTAAACGAAGGGAGACTTCATGTTGGGAACAACACTATTTTACCTTTATCTATTATTTTTATATGACATGTGGAACACTTTGGCCGAGTGCTCATGTTTTAAACTATTTTAGACAATTCCATATTGTACATTGTTATGTATAAGTTTTGGGGAACTCTACTTGTGCCGACCTATATCTTGTGTGTCTTGTGTATCCTATCGTTCTTGCAAACTCTCAGTTAATTATCCAATGTTTATATGAACTAGACATACATGTGAAATATTTCCTATGTAAGCTATGTTTATTAGTTGTTTTATGGCCATGGCTATATGTGATCCTTGTCTTGGTAAGTTCTTATGTGGGAAAATTTCAGCTTGGACATGACTGGCCTAACATGAGGTATAGGAAGCTATTAGGTCAACAAGGCACAATCTACTTGTAGTAGGTGCAATTGATCAAGTTGGTAGGGCTAAAGCAGACCAATGTCACATGAAATAGAGTAGCTAAGGACTTGATTGGGTTCCCAAGTCATGACAAAATGTAAGGATATTTGTGAGAGCATGAGTGCCAAGGCATGCTAGGGAATGCTAATATGTTCCAGATAGTTTGAAGGCATGTAAAATATGCTAAGATGTGTCAAGTGCTAAGGCATGCCAATATCTGCAATGGTGTGAAAATACATGCCAAGGACTATCAAGGAAACAAAAAGGAGAAAAAAGTTAAAATACAAGGAAATGAACACATCATAGGGTTAATAAGTCATCAATTTACATTTTTTAAGAGGGGCATGTTATGCACACCAACACTAGGTGGAAATGAGTGTCAAGTGCCAAGTGTTAGTGCATTTTAAGTGCCAAATCATCCTCCGTAACTTCTCTTCTACTTTCAAATAACTGATCTCAAATAACTTTAATATTACACCATGCCAAAGCATACTGAGGCATCTTAATGAATGTTATACATGATAATGATCATGGCCTCTTTAGGACTACATGTATCTTTGCCCCCTTGATCAAATGAGATCCTTCTCAGTTGATGTTATTTCCTTCATCCTAAGGACTCCTTAAATATTTTTTCCTAGACCTCTTAGGAACCGTCTAGAACTTATGGGTTTTACCACTTATACCTTAGGAAATATTAATTTTCCTTTTTAATTTTCTTTTAGATTTTAAACCACGTCTTGGTTCCAAAATCCCTCTGCTTTTCTTCTATTCCCACAAAGACTTTTGTGACCAAAATCACACAAAGCCATCTCACTAGGCTTGTGGAGTACCACCCAAGCTACACAATTCAACAATATAGACTAATTGAAGTAACTATAACTTGGCCAAGCTCTTGTAGTCAAGCGAGGGCTTGGTTGGGTTCCCAAGTTGAAAATTAAGTAAGGGTAGTTGTGAGGACATGATAGCTAGGGAGGGTCAAGGCATGTAAATAAATGAAAAGGCATTCTAACACATGTCGGACAATGTCAATGCATGCTGAACTAGAGTGTTAGGGAGTGTTGGGCATATCAAGGGATAACTAGGTCAAAATGCATGGAAAGGAACAAATAAGAGTGTGTGCGAGGGAGTGTTAGCGAATTCAAATGTGCTAAGGATGAAGTGTTTTATGAGAAGTTTAGAATAGGATTTGCAGGAGGCGAGCCTACAGTTGTTATAAGGGGTGCGACATAGCAATTTTAGACAAAGGGAGATCACTTTGTGCTAGGCACAACATTGTTTTTCCTTTAGTTATTTTTTTTATATGAGATGTTGCACACTTTGGCTACATGCTCATGTTTTAAACTATTCTAGATAATTGCATATTGTACATTGTTGTGTATAATTTTTGGGGCACTCAGCTTGTGTCAGCTTATATCTTGTGTGCCTTTTGAATCTTGTGGTTCCTGCAAACTCTTAGTTAATGTTCTATTACTTATATGAGCTGAACATACATGGGAAATATTTCCTGTGTAAGATATGTTTCTTAGTTGTTTTATGGACATGGCTAGATCATGTGATCCTTGTCTTGGTAAATAATTAAGAGGGACAAGGTGATATTGGACATGAGTGGCATAAGATGATTTATAGGTAGTTCTTAAGTGAACAAGGCACAATCTACTTGTAGTAGGTGCAAATGTTCAACTTATTGCAGTTGAAGCAGGCCAATGTTTTCACATGAACTGCAGTAGCGAAGGACTTGATTGGGTTCCCAAGTCATGAAAAAATGTAAAGGATAGTTGTGAGGACATGAGTGCCAAGGCATGCTATGGAATGCTAAGATGTGCCAGATAGTGCGAAGGCATGCCAAACATGATAGGATGTGCCAAGTGATAAGGCATGCCAAGATTTGCAAGGGTGTGTCAATGCATGTCAGGGAATTTCAAGGAAACAAAAGGGAGAAAAAAGTTAAACTACAAGGAAATTAACACATAAGAGGGTTAATTAGTCATTAATTTACCTTTTCTAAGAGGGGCATGCTAGGCACACCAACACTAGGTTCCAATAGGTGCCAAGTACAAAGTCTTAGTGCATTCTAAATGCTAAGTCTTCCTTTGTTGCTTCTCATATACTTTCCAAAAATTGATCTCAAATAAATTTAATATTAAACCATGCCAAATCATACCAAGGCATCTCAACATGTTCCATACATCCTAAGACTTTCCAAGCACCAACATGTGCCAAGCGCCAATATGTGTCAAGGACTGTTATGCATGCTATGAAGTGGAATGGCATGTTGAAGAGTGCTATGGTGTGCTAGAGAGTGCTAATGCATCTTTATGAGCATTAAGGAGTAATAGGACAAAAAATGAAGGGATAAATAGGTCAAAATTCATGGAAGTTAAGGAATATGAGGAACGTGTGCCAATGACTAGTGTTAATGAGTGCTAGATGTCATGCCAAGGAGAGAGTGACAAGGTATGCTAATAATTGGTAAGGCATGCTAGGGAATATCAAGGCATGTAAAGAAGTGCCAAAGTGTGCTAGGGAGTTCCAGGGTGTGGTAATTATATGTTCCAAATAGTGCCAAGATATGCCAATACATGCCAGGTGCTAAGGATGTGCAGGGTGATAGGGTATTTCAATATGTGTCAAGAAGTGTCAAGGAACAAAAAGGAAGAACCAAGCTAAAATGTAAAGAAATGAACACATAAGAGGGTTAATAAGTCATGACTTTATCTTTTTCAAAAGGGGCATGCCAGTCACACTAATAATAGGTCCCAATACATGCCAAGTGGCATTGTGTGCCAAGTGCTAATGTACGTCAATGCATTCAACCAAGGTGTTCCAAGGCATGCTAGGGACTACATGCATGCCAACACATGCTAGCAGAGTTCCATCTTGTGCTAGAACATGACACCATGTGCTTGGGCATCAGTTTCATGACAAGATGTTCTAGGTACAAATATGTTCCAAGACATGCGAGGTGATAAGAAATGTTAGTGTGTGATGAAGCATTAATTTAAGGTGTGCCCAGATTGTTGAGGTGTGTTAGGTCTTTCACATTAATAGAATTGTCAGAGCTTGATTATGTATTAAACAATATATTTCCTACACACACTAGTGGAACTTTATCTAAAGGGAATTTGATATATAATAAACTTAATAGATATGAATCATGTTTTGACTCATAGGAAACTCTATTCGACTAGTGATTACTTGATGGAAATGATACACACTAATTACCTCTTAAAAAATTGACTGATTCTAACCACTATGGCCTTGGAAATATTATAAAAAATACTCCACAATAATGGCCTTAAATTTTTATCTTTTGAAAAAAACTATATTAATAAGCATATAGCGTCATCAAAAACTCATTGAAATGATCAATGGTGACGAAAAATTTTTGACCATCACCAAAAGTAACAAAAATAGCATTGGTGAGGGTCATTAAAAGTTCTTCACTAGAAGTGTCACCAAAGACAGAATTACTGAAGGGCCTTTAACAACCCTCACCAAAAGTGTCATTGAAAATAGCTTTGGTGACGAACCTTAAAGGACCATCACTATATACACTTACAATGAATTTTTTTTAAGGATCGTCCCCATATGTGACATTGGTGATAGACCTTAATGGTCCATCACAAGCATGACCCTCACCAATGTAATTTTTTCTTATAGTGACATGTCCAAAATGAAGTGTTTTCACTATCACAAGTATGGAAATATTTCCACAAATTGTCCACAAAATAAGAATAACAAGATGGTTTCTGGAGCTGCAGCTAGTGAGGCCCTTGCCTTGCAATTTGAGCTTGACTTCTCAATGATCGCATGCATGGAGTCAATTGCATTGGGATCGGGGTGGTACTTGGATAGTGGTGCTTCCTTTCACATGATAGGAGATAATAAAATTTTCAGTGACTTGGAGGAGAAATATCTCCGGATGCATATTGAGTTGGGAGACGATGGAAGATACAATGTGACTGGAATTGGTACCATTACCTTTAAGAGGGTGTCAGTAAAAATATTTCATTTTAAACATGTAATGCATGTACCATGTTTGAAGAAAAATTTAGTCTCAGTTGCAATGTTAGAAGATAGACGTTATAATGTTGTCTTTAGTGAAGGAAAAGTTTTCCCGCGACAAAAAGAAATAGGGAAAGCCAAGAAGGTTGGGATTCAAGCTCAGAATCTCTATAGACTTGATGTAGATGGGATTTCTACAGAGCTTCCTGCTGTTGGGAAGTGAGAGAAAGCGATGCAATTGAAATTTGACAAGGAGTTGGATTTGCATGCAGTTAAGAGTGAACCTCTGGATGTGGAGCGGCCACAAGATGAGGATCATGGAGTGGGAGCAACCACTCATGAAGAGAAATTTCATGCCAGATGGTTATAGGGAGTGCATGCAACTATACCACCAGGTGAGAGGTGGGGTGACATACATGAGTAATCCCAAGAAGAAATTTTTGGGAATGATTCATTGAGATGGTCTGGATCTCATGAATTGAACCTAGCTACATGGATCCCATAGTACAAAAATAGTAGGATAAGTTGGATTGATGTATTCAAATGTTCTGAGGACATGAAATCAAAGTGACAATGTCATATACTGGAGCGTGGATCAGAGTTGACAGCAAGTGCATGGATGCAGAGGTCAACAATGCAATGGATCTAGAAGATATGTGCAGTTGGTACCAGCAGAAGTCAGAAGACTCTAATGACAGATGCATTATACTGATTCAATTATTTGGAGGCTATTCAGTTTTAGAAGTGTTGCATGCAAGAGTTTCATGTTCGAGAAACAATAGATAAGTGTTGCATGCAAAGGTTGCAGGGCGAATGCATGGAGTTTCATGTCACATGCAAAGAAATTCCTTTCTTATTGAGAGGGAGTGTTGAAGGTTGCAACAAGAAACAATGAAATTAGGATCTGGAAACAACATCCCTGAGCCTAGTGAAAATTAAGAACCTACACTAGGTGGGGCCCACACAAGCTATTTTTAGGTCTAAGTCTATTTTTAGAACGGATGAGAAAATTCTATTTATAGCAGAAGTCTATTTATAGAGGGTGAGAAAATTCTATTTATAGATGATGTCCTATTTTTAGATGTATGTGTGAAGTATATTTATAGATCGCATGTCTATTTATAAATGCATGTCGACTATTATCATCCCTTAATAATAGTGGGGAAATAAACATTAATCTATTCTCAATGAGCACTTGGAAATAGTTAACTGAAGTGGAAAACCAGTTAGCTATGGGTAATTCGAGTTCAAAGGTTGGTTGGTTGAACATGCAAGTGCACTTAGTTGTAACTGAGTGATTAGAAGTTGTAACAGAGTTGGATTTGTAGTTATGTGAGTTGTAAAGTAGTTTAACACAGTTAAGTGAGTTAAACTCAGTTGTGCTAGTTGTAACTAAAAATACACTAGTGAGAGATTAGTGAATTAATTATTTAATTAATTCACAAGTATTGGTATCACATGCAATTAAAGATTTACTACTCTTAACTACATGCATGTCATATCCAGTGGAGACCCAGTTGAGAGATAGGTGAAAGGGACAATTTGACTATCACTTGTGACATTATTTGGTTCACTCATGCAACCACACACACATTGGAGATGCCAATAAGGATTGTGCAGTCAAGGTAGGAAAGGAATTATTCATTCAAAGCTTCTTAACCATTAGGGATTGCGCAATAGAGGCAGGCTGTGAAGAGGCAGTAAATTGGCGCATGTATTTGCCAATTTTTGTATGATAGTGCGAGACGATTTTATATTGTACTGAGAGCTCTTGGATTAGATTTTTGTATGAGATTATTTCATGATCCATGATATATACATAATATATGATAGTGGGGTTTTTAGCTTTATGCTTTCCTGGTAAAAACATCTGTGTTATGTGTGATTGATATTTCTTCATGTGTTTACAATTGGTGACCATGTCTTAAATTTCCATAAATATTTTTATAGAAGTGATTTTGTATTTAGCAGTGGCATATAATTATTAGATCAGGAGAATCCAATATATGCATACATAATTTATATTGTAGAATCTCTACACCTTCATTAGTAAGGCGGTCCAAAAATGACAGATTGTGGGTGTCCTTCTTCATCCATCTTCTTCATAGCAAACTGAAACCTTTATGCTTGAAAATATAAGAACATGCAGACAATGACATAAGTATATTTAAATAATCCCTCTGTACGAAATTTCACTAATTGGTCATGGATGTTGTCAACTAGGATTTGGATAAAATCAAACATGACATAGGGCTTGGAATATATGGACAATATAGACAAAAGCCTATAATTGCCTCATATATGCATTGGTCAGAGTAGTATTTGAGGAGATATGATAGGACTATGGATATTTGCTTGGTTCTTTCAGGGAATAAGGATGAGGGATAGGGAGGATTTTTCTTGGGTAAAGGTGTATTTGCAGTCAATAAAAACTAAAGGGTTGTGGCTCTCTTATCAAAATCTATCTTTTGGTATATATCTATGAGGGCTTCTCGGGAAAATGGTGTAGTGTTTTCTCCCGAAGGTACCTGCATCATTTGGATGATGGATTGGGCATTGACTATGAACAAAATTTGACCGGAAGGGGTGGTAACAGCTCTCTCTTTAGGGATATAACAGGCACAACATCTTCTAATGAATTCTAGGGTACTGTGGGTTTTAGGGAAAATGTAATAGGGTAATTTTGTGTCCCATAGGCCAATATCATCAACACCATCTATTAACTTATCCTCTAACCAATAATAAACAAAGAAAATATTAAATTCACAAAGTTTCTCGTGGATTTTAAATTCCTTGTCTTCTAGGCTAACATGATCCAAGTCAATAGGAGGGTGAATAATAGGATTGAAGGGTTCCTGACCTTTATTCCTAGGAGGCATGACTGGTTAAGGTTGAAAAATTTATTAACTTTACTGATGGTGCAGGTTTGCAGAGTGCAGAGGCGAGACTGGAGTGAGGAAGACAATGAAGAAGTAGAAAACAATGGGATTGTTGCGCTTGAAATGTAAAATTGAAAAAATTGTTGCAGGGATGGTAATCGGAGAGCATAGTAAAGTTTAAAATAGGCGGGAGGAAGGCATTTTATGGTTTTTCTTAGTTTCCCATTGTTCATGGTGTGGGTCCATTGATTAATGGTTAAACACATTTAATTATGAAACAGACTGATTTGGGTGGGAGTGGACTTGATTGGATGGACAACGGGTGGATGAGGTGGCATGATAGGATAGGTGGAAGGATAACGGTCGGGAGGGTGGTTTTATTTTGGCGGAAAATATCGCTTTTAGAGGGGGTAGTGTGCAGTAAGCAGCTTTGGTGAGGGGGGTGAGAACTACCTTGCGCCTGCCATGTATGTTGTGGGTCCCATTTCAATACCGTTGACTTCAGGCACCCTCCCCCCCACCCCCCACCGACAATAAAGTTAGGATGGTGCAGGGGGGGCGAAGATTAATATTAGCCGTGTTATCAATGGAGATTGGTTTAGATGATGAGAAAGGTGTCAAAGGAATAATTGTGATGTGATGGGTGAATTGTGAGGTCGGGGAATGAAATAATATACGAAAAGGATTATATGGATGGTGAAAACTTAGGGAAATTAAAAACCAATGCTCGAACACCTTTTAATAAATCAAGTCTTCAAACTTAGGATAAATATTCATCTCTTTGGTTTCTCCAACATATAAAATGTCTTCGCTCTGTAACTTAGGATAAAGTTTTCATGTATTTTATAAAGTTACCTTATTTTTCCTACCTACCCTTTCTTCTAATCTAACATTTTCATATTTTCTTTTGCACGGTGCATTTGAACTAGCAGACCTAGATCATGTTTTTTTATGAAAATATGTCCTACCCTATCCCTTATTTTACCTACTGATTCAAATTATATTGTTGAATCAATTTCATTTCTACCTAGCTACTAACATACCAAGATTAAATTCTTTGGTAAGTCTTTATTCACTAACCTATTTAACATAGATTCAAAACTTGTTCAATCATGCTTAAAATATATGAATTGAACAAACTAACTTATCAATAGTGGAATTTTGACTTGCAACACTTTCATTATTATTCTTTTGTGGGGTTTTCTTTTTTTTTTTTCTCAAATTTTTCTTTCTTCAACATACCCTCTTTTATTTCTCATTTTTTTTTGGAAATCATTTGAATATTCAGAATCATGTACAATATGAAATTGCAACTATAAAATACTCAATCACGTTGATATCCTATAATTTAGAGGACCCTAAAATATTCTAAAACCCTCATCCCTACACTCTAGTTTTTATGTTTCGTTGTTTTCAGGTTGATCCACTCAAGTAGAGAAGCACAAAAGGAAAATATAAAAGAGAAAACAAATATGAGATGTCTTATTTATGATTCTCTGTAACAACAACCTATCCTTCTCTCAATAATTCAGAATCCCTCTTCCTCCAATGAAATAAACAAGTTTCAATGCATAGTCCTATATAAATAAATAAATAAATAAAGGCGAAAGAAGAGAAAGGCTTCCTACTGAAAGAGGTGAAGCAAGAAAATCCATCGGGGTACCATCCAAGCTCGTTGGCAACAGAGAAATGTTTGTTTTCTAAAGTGACTATGTCAGGGTATTTTCTAGGCCTAATAGTAGTGGAGCAAAACAATATATGAAAAAATATACTCTGAAAATCTAAAGCTAGCGACCTCCATTACCCTATCCCAATTCGAAACAATGTGTGATCATTGGTATTATGTTTGTGTTTAACCGAGTAAAGGAATTAAGGGGGGTATTTTTATGCACGGTGTAAGAGGAGAATCCATGGTAATATAAATGATGAATCACTACTTCTTGAAGAACTAGACCCTGGATGAAATAATTGACCAAGGATGAGAAGTTGTAGTTCTACGAGTGTGTCACTAAGTGTTGTTGCTACAACAAACACCCTCTAAAATTTTGTGTACACTCAAAATTTGGATCCTAGTCTAGATATTGCAATTGTTAATTCCATAGTCACTTCTTTTTAAACTGATGGTTTTGAGCTCCCTTCTTGGAGTGGAAGTGTCGAAGTCACTTTCTCACACATGCTCAGTCAGTAACAAGTGCATGAGCGCATTATTTTACAAAAGATTAGAAAAGCATAACACATTCCATATAGAATGTGTCTGTGTGATGTTCAATCCATGCTGATAGTTAGTATTCATTGAAAATGATAGTTTCTCACATTTTGGCTACATTTATAGTTCCATTTTGATGAGTTTTTCAAACTATCGCTTTCACGCACCTTTGTTTTCGCGAGTGTCATTTTCGTGTTTTCAGCTATCACTTTCACTTCCTTTCACTCTAACTAATGTCATTTTCATCTTATCCTTTCTCAGACATGTGTTACTCCCACTACCATTCACATATCACATGATTTGTTTGCGCTATAGCAATTGTTGTCTCTTCGCATGTTAGTTGTCGCACAATGTATGTATGCTTTATCTAGTGGTTTAAACGGGTTATCTTGTGTGAATGATTTGGTATAAACATGTAAACATAATTTGTACTCATTCCCAAGGTTTTAAGTGTTGTCACACAAGTGTCATCATGATCTTTGTAAACTGTATCTTTATTGTCGCACTTGTCGTAAGTTCATTGCAAATTTGTCGCATTGAGGGAAATATGTTGTTAACTTGTTCTGGGTGATAAATTTTGTTGTTTCGTCAAAGTGCTCCAAGTGTGTGATCACAATCCTATCATTTTTCACATCAGTGGCATGGATCCCACACTTATTCAAATTTTGAAAACTTCCCAACCGAAAAACCTAGCCTCATCCAGCCCTCTTAAACTATGCATTGCGTAGTCTTAGCCCTCAAACCACAACATTTTTTCTTGGAACTATGCAATGCATAGTATTTTTCTCCTAGACAATCTCAGTGCTTAGTCCTAGCCCTTGAGTCCTAGAACTGTGAAATATTTCTCCCCAACCAAGTCAGCACTGCAAATTGTGCAGTCTCATTCATCAAGCCTCAATCCTCAGCTATTGAATTGGGAAAATATGTAATAACCTAGCCTCTTGTCCTTCTAGTACTATGCACCTCATAATTTCAGTGCTCAATCTAAGGCCTTGGCCTCCAAAACTGGGTAATCATGCCCTCCAACCAAGCCTGAAGTTCACATTGCATAGTGTGAAACTTGAAGCCCAACCCTTGAGATATTGAGATATGCAACTACAAAATCACTAGGACTGCTTTTCCTCTCAAACCTATGCAGTTGACTGAAACAATCAAAGAACCTACATAGAGGCTCATTGAGATCATAAACTGTGAAATATTTTTTCCTAGTCCAACCTTAAATATGCATTGCATAGTCTCAAGGCTCAAGCTTCACCCATGATTTCCTGAGTTGTGCAATTCCAAAGTTACCAAGCCTCTTTTCCATCTTATCACCTTATTCAATCTCAGTCAGTGGATCAATATGTACCATCTTAGAATAGGGGTTTATGGGACTGATTTCATCTTGTCATGAGCAGATTGTAGATGTAGGTATTCTATCATGCTATGGAAAGATGATGAAGAAGGATATGGAGAAGGAGGGCATTCTAGAAGATACATATGGATCTGAAGATAATAGATTATCATCAGGAGAGAAGTTGAACGAACACCGAATTATAACAGAAGATTAAGATCAATATCGCATGGAAGATTACTCATCTTCAAGTCATAAGGAGGAGGAATAAGAAGAACATGAACCATATTTTCAATAATACACAAAGAAAGAAGCAGAAAGAAGGATATCTTGGCACTGCCACATTATCATGCAGTCCATGTCATCAATGGCATGTTATGTATTGTCGCAATTCATTAGATGCCACATCATTATTATGGATTATGTAATTACCTATTCAAAATGTATTGTAAAGTGGAATTCCAAGGGAAAAATTCAAATATGAAGAGTCATATAAAGTAGAAAATTAATAGGAAGTCAAAAAATCATGAGGGTAGTCATAGAGTCACAAGGAAGGTGTAGCAACACATATTGGTTATATATACACCCTGGCTCCTCCCGCAAGGCATTAGAAAATGACTTTTTTTCACCTTGGCTCCTCCCGCAAGGCATTAGAGATACACGATAATTATTTTTGGGAGAAAGGACTGGCCCCAACACTCCACTATTGGAGCTAGTGATGTTCATGATATACATGTCTCTTGGAAATTTTACTTAATAACAAAAGCCTTCAATGACAACACATTCTTGATGCGTGGTTACGAATATTTGTAACACTATTCTGCGGATGTTTGTATTTCATGCTTTCTTTAATTTGTGCTAAATTAATTGAAATATTTCAGTAATTTTAGTACTTATATTATTCAGAATATTTTGTAATGGTTTTTATCATTGTTCCATCCTTGTGGACGATTTCTCAGGATATTAGACATATATTTGTCATTGACTAGTTGTAATGATCATCGCATATTTTTTGAACTATTTCATTGGATTTTAGACATATAATTATTGTTTGCATCTGTGTCTACTTGGGTGGTACTATTACCTCTCTCTTAGAGGCTCACTCTACCCTTTCCCTCTACAGTAGAATAAATTTGACATACTTACAACCAATGTCTCACCAAGCACACTTACTTGTTTTTCGAAGGCACATACACATTCCTCTCTCTTGCTGACAGTTAGAGAAGAGAAAAATCTATAAGAATATATGGAAACCGAGTTGATATTGTTGATGGGGCTCCCATTCCAAATGGTGTGAGGTATGATTTTGACTTCACATTAGTGAGACCCATAGGTTGACGAATTTCCAGCACCTTCAACATATGGTTAGGACTAGATGTTCAAAATTGTTTCAAATTGTGGTTATGTGACAAATAAATCTCTCAATTTGGCAACTTCCATGCATTTCTGTCAACTACATTTTCTAGTGGGCATGCAATGTCTCTCTCTTACAGTACAAAATGGTTGAAGCTATTTTTATTGAAAATCTAATTATAAAATTGGCTAAGGAATTTGAAGTTTAACCAAAAGGGGAAAGACTCGTTTCCTTATCATGCCCAACATAGACTTGGAGATTCCTTGGGTGTTTTTTTTATAGTTTTAGCTAAGGGAACCCTTAGTTATTCAGTGTTGGTGTTGGTGTTGTATTTTTCCTCTCCTAGTCACATTATGTTCATATTTGTTATGCTTTGGGAAGAGGATCAAACAACAAGAAAAATTTTCTCACTCTTATAACCTTACTTTTCATTATCTCTATAAAGAAAGTAAAAAAAAATCAGGCGTTGGGGGATTCTAAATTGGTCATCGATTAGGAAAATAGAAAATACCATGTGGAAAGCATCAATATTTACTCTCTCCTTCAGGAAATCAAGGATGATTGGGGATTTTTCAATTGGAATTTTTTTTTCTCACATAATTATCAAGAATCCCAACTCATATGTGGACTCTTTATCCAAGGAGGCAATACATTAGATGAACGACAATTTCCATAGTTCATAATTCATTAACGGGGAGAAAATACAATCTATGGATTTCCATTTATGAATCATTTTTCTTATTGGTCTTATTGTTATGTGTTGATAATTTCTATAGGTATTGTACAGGGTAGTTTTAAGCTATGGGAGGTATTTTGTATTTCTTTTTGGTTCTAACTATTTGGGTGGCTTAATTGATTTCTGTATTATGTATAATAGAACCTAACTTATATTGGATGTTACCCACCAAGTTTCTTTCTTTAGTAAACATTTATTAGTGATGATGATGATGATGCATGCAACCTTTTTTGTTGCTAGTGAAGCTAAGCTACGTGTCTTTGTAACGTGACATTAGTTTTTTGGTCCAAGTTGTTCAATAGTAATATGTATATTGTATTGGCATGAACATAAAGGTCTTTTAATTTGGAAAAAATAAAATAAAAAATTTCAAAATAAAATATTCTAATTCTAATACTACAGACTTATAGTTCTCATATTTTTACTTATTGTTATTTATTATTATTAAATATGTTATTTAAATTTAATTTTAAGTCCCTTTTAAATTTTTTAATCTAAACATTTTTCTCATTGAATTATTTTGTACATCTCCCAAATTTTTTAGATGGAAAAATCTTCTCCATCTCCTCAATTTGGATCACCTTCATATACGAATTAGAATATTGATTCAATTTGAAATTCAGTTTCCACTACAATCAATGTGAAGAAACCCTTGTTGTAATTTATCAAGAGGACCACTCAAAACAAGAGGTACAATAGAGGTGGCATAGAGTAATTGTTATTAAAGCTTTGAAAATATGTGATTAAGGGAAGGTACACTAGAGTTTACCATCATTTATTGGCTATTCCATCGAATGGATTAAAAGTGTGTAGCTATAAATTAGGAAAAAGAGGCGAGATGACTAAAGTTCACATGGATGCCATCGGTGGTACTATTTTTGTAGAGGAAAAGGAGGGAAATTATGCTATTTTTAAATGAACAAGAGTTCCTATCACAATGGATTCCTCTCAAGGATCAACCACTGACCTCATTGAAGTTTATTTAATTGAAGGTTCTAGTAATGTTAGTTCATGCAAAGAAAATGTTGTCATAGAAATGTTTAGTATGCAATGTAGGGAGGAGATAAATGATGAAGTGGCTAAATTTTTCTTTACTAACGGAATATCACTTAATTCTATCCATTCTCCACCATATAAAGAGATGAAAAAAAAATATATCATAACTTCCCTATATTTTAAACCACCTAATTGCAATAAAATGCGAACAACCTTATTGATAGAGGTGTCTCAAGGATTCAAGGGTTGATGGTTTTTAGTGGGTGTTCAATCATGAGAGATGGTTAGAAAAAAACTCCACATAGAATGTTGAAGGATACAAGTTTCAAATTTGAGGTATTAAATGATGTGGTTGAGGAGATTGGTTATACAAATATAGTTTAAGTTATCATAGATACTACACTGTTTTGTTGGCCTACATGGTTAATAATTAAAAGTAGGTATAATATTTTATTTTGACTCCTTGTTGTGTTCATGTTTTGAATAAATCACTCAAAGATATTGGAAAATTTCTTGAATCACTCACATTATTTTAGATGCGAGAGAGGGAAAAAGTGTTCATATGCAACCACCATGACTCTCTAGCTATTTACGAGATATATGCAAGAAATAAATTCTTGGATCCTATTTTATTCTTCCTTATCATATGTTAGATGTTCAATAGGCCTTAAATTTCTACTATTATTAGTTTAGAGTGGTCTACATGGGGGGAATAGAAAATATATCAAGAAAAAGGGTAAGTAATATGTTATTGAATGATGATTGGTGGGTTGATATAAACTACATTATGTCTTTCATCTCTTCAATAATATAGGTAATCAAGAGTGTAGTTTCATAGTCCCATAACCTTAGGGAAATATATGATTCAATGTCAACATGATTAGGAATATTAAGTCCACCAGGAATTAGAGGGACCCCTCTTCACAATTATTTAATGAAATTCAAATTTTGATAGAAAATATATGGAACAAATTAAAGAAACATCTTCATATGGCTACTTATGATTTTAATCCCAAGTGGTATCTAGAGAGGGAAGCAAAAAATTCACTAATAAATATTCTTAAGTTGAAACAAATATTTATTGATGCTATACTATTGATGCTATACAAAACATTTATACAGTAGAGAAAGCAATTATAATTCAGGAATGATTTCTTGACATCAAAATGTTTAGTAGCCCTAGTTTCTCTGACGTTGTAAAGAAATATTTGTTGGGTATGTCAATGAGAAGTCCTAGTGGATGGTGGAGGAATTTTGGGGAAAAACTTAAGGAATAATAAATCCATTCTCTTTCTATGTGTTTATTGTCTCAATTTGCTAGTTCGTCAAATGTAGAAAGGAATTGGTCCACATATAGTTTAATCCATTCTATTAAGAGGAATAGGCTTACCTTTATGATAGCAGAAAAAGTAGTTTATGTACATAGAAATATTCACTTATTATAAACAAAACACTAGATAATCTATAGGGACTAGCAGCACAATGGAATATAGATTCAAAGGATGCTACCTTGATTAATGATCAGGTGTATGGTCCAACTCTTGGGATATGATTGGTAAATGTTCCAATAGATGACATTGAGTTTCGGTTGCAAGGAAGTGATAATGATGACGGAAAATGAAGTGAGGATCATGCATTTTTGGATAGATTTCATGCAGAAGATCTAAAATTATGTCTTCAACCTTCATTCTATTATGGGCATTAAGTTACCGACTCCCTTTTATTTTATTTTGAGGCATTTCTCTATTTGGCACCCACAATACGTACTATTTCTAGCATTGTACAATTTAAGAATATCATGCATATTTTTCTTGACTTTGGATACATAATCTCCTAAATTATTAATAAAATTTTCTTGACTATTGAATTCATATTCCTAATCCTGTATTAATATAGATTCATAGCATCATAGATTTATAATTGTACTAATTCATATTTCAAATTATATACGCGGGTTACGTATAGAGGCACCCAAGTGTGCACACACTTTTTATAGTGCTTGGTCGCGTATGGAATCTAAAATAATGCTTTTTAGAAAAAGGACCAAGTCTAAGGGGAAAGGGTTGCCCAAGTCCATAACTCAGAGCATAAAGTATACAAGGGTGGAAAATGATGCTATAACAAATTCCCCCTAATATATAAGGTCAGAAGGGATACATGACCACTGAAATTTATCAAGTGTATAGGAAGAATCATGTGAGGACTTCAGAGGAGATCACTAGATTCCATCCTACTAAAAACGAATGGAAGAGATCATAAAGCAAGCTTGTGTTTGAGGCAGGAATACACATGCTAAAAGATAGTATAACATGTCCACATATCAAGTATAGATTGGATCCAATATTTATACGAGTACAAAGGAAACTGAGAAACATAGTGGATCATCTGATCATAGCCTCAAAAGTACATATCAAGGTCATGTCATACTATATATAAGAATTGATCAATGATGAAAAAGGAGATATCTGATCACTGATGTAAAATAATTGGTCCTCAAAGTACCAAGTCATAAAAGTGGAATAATGGTACTACACGCAACATCAGTGCAAACATATAAGATGTTGTTGTGATGACCTGCAACATATAAGGTGGATGGTGTCACTGGCAGAAAACTGAAGGAGATGACACGTGAACGAAAACATGCTGATGCAAACCCGAAGTCTTCACTGACCACCATGGTACATTTCTACACTATGGGAATAAATGAGCTGAAGTTGACCATGTGAGAAATCGTTTGATTATTGATCATTGATGTATACTGCTAAAAAATGTGAGACAACTCACTAATAATAATGATGAGAGTCATGGTACCCCAATACAATCTAACAAGTACAAATAAATCAGTTGAAGTCGAGCACTTGAGAGAATCTACTAATCAGGAGACATTGATGTATTCTCATTGTTGATAGAAAAAGAGTCTGCCACTAATGACTGCAAACCCTAAGTTACTGAAAAAGGACTCTAGACCTTATTCCAAGAGCAATGAGTTGGAGTTGATGGGAAAATATGTGTTACAAGGAAGGAATTAAGGCATCCCACATCAATCCATTGTGAGTGTAACCCACAAGCCAATAATTTGGATGGAATAGGACGAATAAAGATGAAGTAACCATACGAAATCATGTTTCCTGCATGCACAAGATGTGGCTAGTGCATGACATAAGCCCTATGAACCAACCAATAATGAAAGATGACACAAAGGCAAGGAATCCACTAGTAGGGTGAAATGGAAACCAAGGTACTATAGAAATCCCAATGTGTTATAATGTAAGATGATGTCGGACACAAGGGAAATCACTCAGTTAAAGACCCATGATGTTGATCGATGCTTAGCACAAGGTCACATATCAATGATGGAAAGATGACCAGGGCGCGAGTCTAGGCCTACTCTTAGAGCTTGTTAAAGGCGATAAGAGTAGACCCTCCACCAAGAATTCCATGGACACCTTCTTAACTAGCACGATCAAACGGACCAAATAGCTTATGTGATAGAACATAACTCTGACAGACTAGGTATGGCTGACTAAAAATACATCAAGAGACACCGCAGAAAGGATGAACCATGTTTACTTCCCTTGAAAAAAAGCACAAATCGAATGTGACTATATGGAAGCATATGATAACTTCGTATAATTTTTTCATGTAGGAGGCATAAACAAACTCTCCATATGATTGGAAGAGATAACCAACTAGGGGAGTACTAACTTGATGGAAAGGTTATGGAAATCCTAAGTCAAACTAAATCCCATCCCAATGGAGGAAATGACTTTATTTTGAGTGCTTTGTTCAAGGGCAACACAACTAACTAAATTTTTCCATCAATTATAGAATTAATTTCCCATTCCCGCTCTTTTTGAAATATATGATTTTTTTCTCTTTTTCATATTTAAAAGCTCGAAAAGGAATAAAAGAATTCCTATGGTATAATGGAAATAACAAGTGTCTGAATATAGACGTGCTATTTCCTGGGACTCAAAAATTCCTATGGTCAATGCAAGGTGACGAAAATGGTCAATGACACTCAAAGGAATGTTCTCTCCACAAGCATAAGGTGTCAAGTTGCAGAGGCTAAGTGATTGCAGGGTTGATTTTGTTGAAATAAATGGTCAAAAAGTGTCTTATACACGAGTCCAAGTGAAGCTAGATTAAGGCCAAGAGGTACAAATAGTCAACATTCAATACAGCAATACAACTCAACATGTGGGGGCCTCTACAGTATAAATCTAGACAGCTAGTCAAGAAGAAGGAGAATGAAGCTTCATCACAAAAGTCATGGTGGGACTAAAGAGGACTCCCGAGCCAACTTAATATTTTCAGCATGGGAAACATATGCTAGAAAGGATCTAAATAGGAAGCCCATGTAAAGGATAAATCTACCATCATGTCATGATTTTATAGGTTGGCGAGTGAAAATGTGTTGGAGCGAGGTCCCTTAAGTCTGAGCTTTGAAGACAATTTTGATATATTTTTGTAAATTTTTTTATAATTTTTGTCGTGAGCAGCATAATTCAAGGGGATTTGGGGCGGGTCAAAGCCCCTCGTGAGTTGTGATGGGTTAAAAGGGTAGAACTAGGGGCCACAAACAACAGTTTCTGGACCATAGATGAGCATAGGTTAAAGATATAAATAAGAGTCTAGATGGAGTTGAATCAGTCAGTTTTTGGATAAGAAGTGAATGTTTGATGATAGATCTGGTTGTGTTTTGATATTTTGTGTGGATTTGTCTAGGTAAAAATCTCCTACCAGTTGTGTGTGCAAATACCTTAGTCCTGTTGTGTGCGGACTTCACTGACTGTGTGCGGAGGTGAACTGAAGGTCGTGTAAGGAATACTTGAACTGTTTATGAATAAAGAACTATTGTTGCTGATATTTGAGTCTGAAATGCATCTGTTGTTTAATTTATTATCATTTCTGCATATTATTTCTGATTCCTGTGTTAAATTTGTTTAGATCTATTACGCAACTATTTCTAGTTTTAGATACATGGTTATTGAATGGATCTAGTGTGATTGGGTTGTCATACTATCTGTTAAGAATTATTACCTGGCTTATGGACTCTGTTTTAACCTGTGCATAAGATATTTTGCATAATTTGCATAAATATTTCTGTAAGGGTTTCCTAATTAGGACCTCTGTTTCGGAGGTCTGTTCATGATTGTTTTAGATCTAAGGGCACCCAGATCATTTAAATCTCTCTCAGGGAGTGGAAAATTGGCTCTAGCACCCCCCCATACCGCTTCAAGTGAGAATCTAACTTGCGCAAGAAGGTCACTGCCGAAAGGGCCAGTATTAAGAGGGTTTTGTTGGTTAACCCCAACTCCGAACCTGGGTTAGGACCCCTCTAGCCAAAAAAATGGTTTAATAATTATAACATAATGGGGTCGACCCTATGGCTTCATATCATAGTATGGAGGTTAGAATGCATAATTCAATGGAAAAATTTATCTTCCCTAACCTATATGCTAGTGACGAAAATGGTACCTGCCATGACAGGTCAACAATGATGGAATCGAAGTGGTAAAAATGTCTTAAAGTCTTCATTTTTTCCTAAAAAATAACATATCTTGGCACTCAAAGCTAAAAAGGTCACAAAGTTTATAAAAAATTATAAAAATAAACATAAAATTTGTAAAAGTGGGTTTTTAAAAATTTTGAAATTTCTATTATTAATAGACCTTTTGACTTACAAATACTCATTTGTGTTTTGGATGATTGAGTGAAATAAATCTGGAGAAAAATACCGACAACCAAAATCCACCAAATTTCTCACCCAGATCAGCCATCATTCTTCTAGGTAATATCCTAATTCGATTTCTCAATGAAATTTCGTTCATGTCAAGCAATTTTCATGATTTTTTACCACAAGGATTTAATTTTTGGCTTTTAACTCTACGTGTACGCGGGTTGGGCATATCAGAATTGTGTATTTGGAAGCCATATACACAACTTTGTATGAAGGAAACCCGTGTATCCATAGTCTGAGATTCAAAATATGGTTCTTAATGGATGAAAACACTTGAATGTGAAAGATGTCAATTAGGTGGGGGAAAGAGAGCACAATGTTTTAGATAGTGAGGTTATGAATGATCCATTGGCACTAGATTCACTATGAGGATGCAAATTGTTGAAAATTTTAAAAATGCCAAATATGAAAACTAATATCAAATCTCTAAAAATTCTCGACAACTATTGGGATCCAGAAGAAGATGCATTCATGATTGATCATATGCCCCTGCGCATCAAAGTAGAAGATATATAATTTATTACTGGAATTTCTGAGAGAGAAAAAATAGTCAATTTGCAAGGGAAGGCCTGAGGAGACCTTAATGTGGATGATTATATTCGCATTTACTGCACAAAAACTACCCAAAATGTAGGGACACAAATCCCAATCAAGGATGTGGAGGAACTTCCCCTAAGGATTCTCCTTTTTACAATAGTTACAGGAGCTAGATTAACATCATTGAACCAAGCATCTCCTGTTACCATATGAGGTTGGAAGTAGATTTCCTTACAATATTTTTCAACTTGTGTAAAACCCATATTACTAACATGAAAAAAAAACTGAATTCCATCAAGAAGAACAAGACAAAACATTTTTGGTATGGTAAAATTATTTGTCCCTTATTCTTTGAGAGATTACTAGGTCATCAACCCAAGGTTATTCCCACCATCAGCAGCCCAATATATCCATGGATAGTGGGATGGGTTGTCTTAATGAAGATACTAGGGGGTGGTGAGGTCCCTAGAACTGCATTCGATGATGATTTTTTCCTTTGGTGGGAAGAAAATTTCATTGCCATTGAGGAATACCCATATGTAGGCATGGATTTCAGAGTAGATATAGATCTAGTACTTCCACTAGATACTGCATTGAGAGCCATTGGTAAAATTATTCTTAAGATTTTTAATATTATTTGATTTTTTTGGATTTCAAAGATATGAATTGAAATTATTTTTAATAATACAAGAGTTCTTACATAATTTTTTGATCATGACACAGATGTGGGACCGGTAAGACTTGAGGGTCTACATAGACATAGGTGCCGTAGAAGAGACAGAGAAGGTGTTGCTGCTGAGACTGAAATATTTATTCATTTTTTATAGGGAAACTTGGAGATTTTTACTTTCCAAGTACCTATGGCAACAATGGAGGATCTATTAGAGGCAATATAGAGATGCGTGGTAGAAGTACCACGAGACTGGGTGCAACTTTTATAACAGGCGGAAACTTCCATCATCTGTATCTAAGATGCACATCCAGGGCAGGTTCCTCAGACATAGATTAGAGATGAACTAATTTTTTTGTATAGACATGATTGGGCTTGAGCCCTATTTTTTTAGAACACTTTTATATCGATTTTGTATAATATTTTGAACATATAACTCTATCTATATACATACGATTTCAAAATTTGACGACCATATATATACAAATAATTCTTCATTATTTTTAATTTTAATTTGATGAATGATTTAAATGCCAATCTAATGCTTGATTAGCTATGGAGTTAGTAAATGATCTTTCTAATTGTGAAATATGAATAAATGTGACAAAATTAAATGATCTGTTTAATAAATTCACTCTCAAAAATTATAGATATAAATAAGGATCTCTAACATGATAGATGTTGTTTAACTGAGACACCGCTAATTGTAAATCTAAGTACACTACTAACGAATCAAAACGAAGAGATTTTTATTCAGATAGTATTGTAACAACAGTAGTATATTCGACAATAGTATTTGAAGCAGGACTGATACATATGCCCCTTGAAATCAACAACTGACTAGATGGATAGTAAATCACCCAAGCCACAGAAGAAAATTTTAGGGTATGTCGACAAGCACCATCAGTGAACCCTAAATATACCATATCATCCATTAATACATGCCAAAGTAGATCATAAATATCGATGTCACTAGGAAACCTATAGAAAAATATGCATAAACATACACAATATCTAAAAAACCAAGAAAATTCTAGGGAGAAGCCTATGCATAATACTTTTTAAGATAGGAGAAGGTCGTCTTCAAAGAAATCAATAGGACATACAACCTTATTGTATTGGATCTTCACCCTCTTCTTATGAGCTTCATTAATTGTGGCCACATCCCAACGATTCTCATCAAGATTTTCCAAATGAACGAGGTGCTCCTCAATATTGGAAGTGTTCAAAGGAAGCTCTACAACTAGTTTAAGAGAAGGAATTTCTCATTTCACAGGGAAGATCGATTCCAATACATTAACTAGTTTAAAAGGAGTGAAACTAGCTGTAGCCTTAACTGATATCCAGTATTCCCAAAGCCCATGATACAACATGATGTTCCAATTAGATCGAGATTTATTAATTTTCCTTTGTAGGATAACCTCCAAGGATTTATTCATGACTTCCACTTTCCCATTTTCTTTAGGATAGTAAGGAGATCCATTATCCAGCCGGAAACCTAACTTTAGAGCCAATTCAACCATAATTTTGTTTTGTAAATGACTGGCATGGTCATTGAAAATCTCTTTTGGGATACCGAAATGAGAATTGACTTGGTAAAATAGAAACAGGGTTGTTGTTTCACCATCGTTCAAAAAGTAGACATAGCCTCCACCCACTTGGTAAAGTAGTACACCGCTACAATGATACTTATGACCCTTTGCCGAAGGTAGATTAAAAGTTGTAAAATCAATGCCCCACTTTGTGAATGGACTGACGGTAATAATAGAAAAGAGTGGAGCTAGATGAGCATGCATATTCCAAGTATAGACTTGACAAGGATGGCATTTCCTAATAGCTTTAACATAATATTTGAAGAAAAAAGGCCAAAAATAGCTCGCACGCAAGGTTTTTTGGGTTGTAGCAAGCCTAGATAGGTGACCACCACAAGATCCACTATGGAAGTAATTGAGCACTGACTCAGCTTCTTCTAGGGTTAATCAATGTCTAAGGATTGAATCAAACCTGCGGTGATATAAAGTGTCACCAATAATAACATAAAATTTAGATAAGTGACACGATTTTCTCCACTCATCCTTTAAAAAGGTGAGGGGAAACTTCAAAGTATGAAGATATATAATAATATCGCCATACAGAGGATCCTGTGAAGAAATAAGGAAAATATGTTCATCAGGAAATGATTCCTCATAAACTATTTCTTCTTCACAAGGCAACTCAGAGATTAATTACATGAATACTAAAGATTTCTTCAATTTCCCTAACAAGAACTTAAGATAAGACTCTTGTAAAATAAAAATCCATCTATTATATTTTCCCCCAATCACTCGCCTACTGAGAACAAACTGAAATGGGTTGAAAACTCCCAAGACAAAAAAATTTCAAAGTAGAATATAATGTCTAAGTTGTTGGAAAACATGGACAACTGGCAAAGCTAATTTCTCTACAAGGGAGTATCGTAATTCAGGACCTACCATGGCTCAGCTCAGATAATAAATCACATGCTCATAAAGATCATCGCCTTCCTAAATTAAAACCATAACAATGGTTGATTATGTCACAGTGGGATACAAGAGGAAATCTATACTATAATCGGGTGGACTCAGTAAAGGAGCAGAAGTCAATTCTTTTTTCAAAGCATCGAATGAGTGCTAAGTAAAGTCATCCCAAAGTAATGGAACTCATTTTTTCAACAATCTCATAAATCCCTTTGTGATCTCAGCATAATTACCGATAAATATCCTCAAGAAATTGGCTTTTCCTTAGAGACCTTGAAGTTGACAAATGGTAGACAGGGGAGGCAACTAAACAATTGTCTCAACCTTGAAGGCATCTATGTGAATCCCTTTAGTAGAGACTATGAACCCAATAGCCGACAAGATGTGACATTGGAAATGCACTTATTTGGATTCAATCAAATTTTATAATAATGACATCTCTCAAAAATCAATCGAAGGTGATGAGGATGATCAATTCTCTTTCAAGAATGTGCATCTAAGTCATCCAAATAAGCTTTGATGATATGTTTGATATCGTGGAAAGCATAGGACATGGCCCACTGAAAAATCGCTACAACATTTTTGAGGCCAAAAGGAATATTTTTTTTTTTGTTGCAAAGTTACCCCAGGGGTAGATAAAAGTTGCATTATGTTGATATTCAGAATGAATATTAATTTTATTATAACCTTAGAAACCATCCATGAAGGAGAAAATCTCATTTCCCACACACTCATCGATAATATAATCAATAAAGGGTGTGGGGAAAATATCTTTTGCACAAGCCTTATTTAAATCCCTAAAGTATATGCACACATAGATCGTTAATTCTTTCTTATCAACCAGGACTGGATTTGAAGCCCACTCAGTCAAAGGAACGAGGTATATGAAACCCGCCTTAAGCAACTTCTCAGCCTTGGATTTCATAGATGTCGCTTTCCTAGGGTTTACTAGCAGAAGCTTCTACCATATAGGTGCATCATTCTCATAAGTCATGATCTCATGCTGGACAATTGATGGATCAATTCCAGGAGTTTCCTCATAAGACCAAGAAAACACATCACGAAATTGTTTTAAAATATCTGTATAGAATTGAATTTCTTCAGGGGAGCACTTGGCTCTCATGAAAACATTCTCTATTATATTGGGACCCTTGGAGAGGTTCACCGGATTTTTTTTTGAAATGATAGACATGTTACCTTCAACAAAAATCTGTGCTCGAGTTAAAGGGTTTAGAATTGTGTGAACATCACCAGTTGACGAAGGGATAGATAAAATTGATTATGTTTCATGCAAGTCTGGGAGAAAATATGACCAATGATGTAAATCATCCCACGATATTTATACACCTATCATTACTTCTAGGATTGCCTCCTTATATGGTAAAACAATATCAAGGTAGTCCATTGAGGAAGTAGAGTTAAGATTCCAAGCCAAAGCCACATCTCCATCCAAATCCTTTGGTGAAAGAGGAGTAGTATCAAAATATATTGTGTTAATGATAAATTGATAAGAAATTTCCGTTGCAAACATGGGATATGCCATTGCAACCACTTTTCCTTCTTCTGATGTGGTCGTAGCATATGGTAAGGGACAAGGATCTGAAAAATAAGGAGTTTGAAAGAAATATCTTCGAGAAGGGGCCTTGGATGATTGAATGGAATTTGTTCGAGTGATAGGAGATGGAAGATAAAAAGTACCCATCAACGAGGAATGAATTACGACTCCTAAATTCACTATAGGTTGCTTGGAATTATTCAACAAGGGAACAATAGAATCAGAGGATGAATTGGTGACTTTCGGAGAATAATCCATCTGATCAGCTGTAACAATTATCCCTTAATTGGAGAAAGCATAGTGTTAGTATGAATCCTTTGTCGAAGTGTACGAAAAGGACCACTTTAGCTACGCATAACTAATAGCCCTAACAACGAAAGTGGTCGCCAATATCTTCGGATCCGCGATTAGTTAGACAAGAGAATAGCTAGCAAAACACCGGATCTATGTACGGAAAGACATTAAGCGATAGAAATAAAGGGTTTTCTCCATGCATCCAACGGATAAGACAAGAACACATTTTTTTTGAAAGAATTTTTTTATATTACGGGGCACCTGGGAGGGAAAACAAGAAGGTGTATCCAGCTCTCCTCAATGGGATGGGTTCTTTGTAGTCCTCGGCACTTCGGTATCTAAGCTTTCTCTCTCATGTAGGTGTAGAAAACCCAATGCAAAAATGAAGCTCAATGGGAGCAAATGATGAAAAAATGAGACCAAGTGTATAGATCCGAGTGATCTAGTAGGCAACAAAAGGTGAAGAATGATGGGGAAAACCCTCCTATTTATAACAAAATATTGGGTCATTCTAGATCTTGGTGCATGATTAAAATAATGTTAACCAAATCTAGATCCACCTTTTATGGAATACTTTATTATATTTGTTGGAGGGAAAGGGTCTTTGACTTGGGTCAAATCCCTTGATTAGTCAAAAATAAATAAATAAATGATTTATTTATCTTTTTAAGGAAGTGGTTGGAAGATAATCAAATAAATAATGATTTATTTAATTATTTGTGGGTGATTTGGTCATATTTAACAAGGAATATTATCTAAATAAGATTTAAATAATTATTCTCTAGAAATTAATAAGATAAATAAAGGTTTATCTAATTAATTTCTTTGATTTTGGGTTAAACATGATTCTGGGAATAATAATTAAATTATGGTTTAATTAATTATTCCATGAGGAAAAATCAAACAAATGTGGGTTTGTTTAATATTTCCTTTTGGGGTTTTCTGCTTTTAACATAGTGAAAGCGGTTTTACTTAGGGTAAAACTGGTCTTACATGGTGTACTTGGGTCCATCTAAAATATCGCGGAATTCGTGAAAAGCTTGGTGTAAGCTTCGATTTCTTCGGGGGTGCATTGAGCACCTAAGGTGATATATTCCCGGATACGGTGGTGATCGAAATGTCAATTTTGATGGTAGGAGAGATGTTGGCCATGTTTCCTTCTTCGAAAAGCATCGAGGGGCGGGGATGGGGTTTTTGAACCAATCGACAACATTGGGGATGAAGTCTTTGGTTTCCACGGCAAATTGGTCATGGGGACTGTTGTGGGAGGAAGTATGCGCGATGGTGCATGTCATCCCTGGGGAAAGTCCGAGTTGGTCATGGCTTCCATAATGTCTTCATCGGATTGGAAGATGGGAAGGCTGGAGGAAGAGGGGTCACCCGAGGCGAGCGGTGATGTGTGACGGGTCATCGGGAGGAGAAGGGCTCGGATGCGCGATATCAACTGGGATCCAAGGTCGATCGAGGAGCCGAGAGGATCGACAGGGTTGAAGGGCGGGGTGGACTATCTCGCAAGGATGATGACGGGTACAAAATGGTGTTAGACGGTGCCGTTGGCTCGAGAAAGCGGGAGGGGGAATGTGAATGGGAGTAGGAGGGTCCTCGGGTCTTATCGAAGTGGCCTTGAATTGGCGGTACATGTCCAAGGAGGAACGATACTCGTCAAGGCGGGGACGAGAGGTGGGTGTAATGGCCGTGGAAATCGCACAAGGCACAAGGGTGGTTGGTGCGCAAGTTTTTGAGTTTCGGGATAGAGTCTCGTGATAGTGACGTGAGACTTCCTGGGGATGTCAAAGTCCGAGAACGTCTCATTGACCAAAATCTTGAGGTGCGGAAATTCGGGACACATATGAGTGGCGTGACCGACGATATCACACAAAGCGCATCGGATGGCGGGCTTTCGTGGTGCAGGAGGGGTAAGAGTTGTCTGGGGCGGCTGGTCCTCGATGGGTTGCCCCTTACGAGCTTTGCCTTTCTTTCCGGGGGCCGGCACCACAGGGGGTAGGGTCTGTGGAGGTGCGGGGGCCCTGAGGAGGTGAGGGGGACCGGTTGAACCGGTGTCAAAGCCAGGTAAAGTTTGGGGTGACGGGAGGGGTAGCAGGTCTGGAGGGTCAATGTACCAGACGGGTATGCCGAGGGTCGAGTTAGGGAGAGAGAGGGTGGCCATGACGAGGACGGGAGAAATACTCGGGAGGAGCCGGGAAAGGTATACGCCTGGGCAGGGGTAATGGCCGGGAGGGACGGCTCGAGGGTTGTTAAGGCCGGGGGAACCGTGCCGGGAGGATAAAGGGGGGTCGGGGATACCAGTCGTAGGGGGAGTGCCGGAAGGAGGAGGTCCCGACTAGCCGAGATGAATGGCTAGGAGCGGGTTGCGGAGGGCGAGGGGGAGGTTGCCCGACTAGCTCGAGGGCGAGCCGTGGATGGGCGGCCCTGGGTCGATTGCATCATGCAAACATTCGATAAGTCGGGATCGGTGACGGGGAGAGGGGGGGAGATGAGGAAAAGTTCCAAGTAGGGAGGAATCTTTGTAGACGCCGGGGGAGACACCGGGTCAAGGAATCGACGGTTTGCTTGTTGGCTACGGAAGAGATGGTCGTCTCGGAAGAGGTCCGAGACGGTGGCTCATGATAAGATAGCCTGGTCAATGGTGACTATCTTTCCATTGTGAGGGGAAAGAAATCTTGCGGAAAACCGCGGATGGGACAACGAGACATGGCATAGGTGTAGCTTCGCCCCAATAGAATGTTGTAGTCTAGAAGGGCGTCAATGACTTCGACATCAACGCAAACGGTCTTACCGGCGAGGGTGATGGGACGATTACTGAAACGAGGCCAATGGGTTGGGAGGCATGACCGTCCCACGCTCGAAGGGTGATCGTGGAAGGGGCCAGCTCGGGGGATCCGAGTTGCTTCCAAACCCGAAGCGGACATCACGCGGGTGGATGCCCCCTCATCAATTATGCACGGGACACATTGGCGTTCCGGATCTTGATCGGGATTTGGAAGGTGACGGAAGGAGGGAGAGGCGGATGGTCCGATTGAGTGGCGTCGAAAACAATCATTTGGTCATCGGCAGGGATCTGCCAGCGCCCACGGCAGATAGTAGGGCCTTCTTTTGGGAAGGGCACGACCGGAGGAGTTCCGGTGTGGAAATGGCGACGAGGGGATTGCACCAAATCGTCTACTATACTATACGAATGAGCGAGCTCGACCGTAAAGCGGCATTTCGACGTAATGGTCCCTTAGGGAATCTTGGTATGGACCTCAACTTTGGGTTGAGGAATATGTAAGGGGCCGCTGGATGTCGAAAGAGGCTCTGTAGAACTCGAAGAAGGAGGCTCGGGGGGCGGACCGAGTAGGAGGCTTGGGGTACCGACGAGACCGAGTTTGAAGGTGAAGATCGACGGGCGGGTTAGGATCGGAGGGCATCATGAGAATCTGTAATCGGAGGAACCAAAGATGGAAGGTGGAGTGGCGACCTGGTTATCGGACTCGTTGGGTAGCCACGAATCTTCGTCGAGGGAAGGGATCGGTAAACACAACTCGGTTGAGAAGTGGCCACATGAGGAGGAGCATGAGGGGGAGGCGTGTTGTCCGCGCAATGTGGCTTGAGACTCCCACATCCGTGGAATTTGGGGTAAAAGGGGACAATCGTGGGTGTAATGTCCATAAACACCGCAACACGAACAGGGGCTTGTTTGTGCGAAGCGGCACTGTCCGGCTTGGGCCGACCGCCCGCTTCTCTGGTTGCCGTGTTAGGGTCCACACCGGAAATTGGGTCCTCGGTTACTGGGGAGCGGATTGGTTTTGGTTGCCTCTCCGCCTTCTTTGAGAAGAAGGGGGATTAGTCGCACCTCGCTCGTGCAAATACACGCCCTCGGAGGGGGTCGTAAGTGTCTGTTGCGGGGTTTTGAGGAGGCAAGGGAGGTGGAAGCGCATATGTCGGAGGAGCTGGCGCACCAGGGTCGTGGATAAAGGTAAGGGTTGGGTGGGGCAACATTGAGGTAAGTAGGAGGTTGGGAAAAAGGGAGGAGGCATGCCGTATCCCGGATACATGCCTCTGGGGAGGGGGAGAGTGCTTGAGGTGCCGGCCCCTCCCCGAGGGAGACCATAGCCCGCATGAGGTTGAGCGGATGGATAGGAAAGAGCTCCAACGATACCGTCGGCGGAATGAGATGCCCCCGGGGTGTTAGCGCCACCGGGCTCGGGGATGTCGGGAAGGACGGTATAAACGTAACCCGATTGAGCGTAGATCGGGTCATATTTCAAGGCTATTTTGAGGGCGGCTTTCTTCGCTTTGAGGAAAGTGAGAGGCGACATCTTTGCCAATGGGAGAGGGAAGGGTGCGAAGGAACCGACCCATGTAAACCCGATCTTCAAAGGGAGGGGCTCGACATAAGCTCCGTCTTCGTCGCCATTCCTAAACATAGGGCGTAAAGGCGTGTTGAAGAGGATTGCTTGAAGGAAGTCAAGAGCTCCGTGCCGGTATCGTATCTGAGAGGGAGCTGAAGTACGACAAAAAGGCTTGGGCAAGAGTCTCAAATGTGGTATGGGAAGAGGTGGCTTGTTCGACATACCATTTAGAAGCTTCGTCGGTAAGCGTGCGTTGGAACAAACGAAGACGGATGGAGTCATCGGTAATGGAATTGGAGGAACACCACATGTGGAAAGATCGGACATGATTGGTTGGATCTTCTCCATTAAGGCCCTCAAACTTAGGGATGTCGAGGGGGGAGCTTGGTTGGCATAGCGAGCCAGCTTAGCATTGTGGTGAATGGGGTCATTGATCAACGCGATGGAAATCGGGGAGGCCGAGGGCTCGCAATGTACGCCGGCACGTGGGGTAGCCGGGGGTAGTTCCCGTGGCGGTTCCGCTAGTAGTAGGGCCGGCATTGGGGCCAGGGAGAACCGCTAGTGTTAGGCCCTAGACCGGACATGAGTGAAGGTGATAGGGGGAGAACCGGGAGGAGAAGGAGGACCCGATGAATCGGGAGAGGAGTCGGAGTGTGGACTCGAAGGTGGGACCGGCTCGACGACGGCGGTGCGGAGCAGAGTCGATCAACCGGAAACCGAGGATGAAGGCCAAGAAGTCTCGGGAAAGGCGCCTTGGGGGGTGCAATGATGACGAGGAAGAAAGAAACCGACAGAGGGCGAAGGGACAGAATCAATTATGGTCAAGGGCGAGAAAAGGTGCGGTGACAATTGACTTTAGAGTCTTTGCCGGGTGGTGTTAACCGTGCGCTTCTTCGCTTAGGGTCAGTAGTGTGGCGTGCGTTAATTTTAATTTTTAAACCCTTTCCGTTTTGAGAGCAAGAAAAAAAAGTGTGCTTTGCGTAGCTCGAAAAATAAACCTACGAGAGAACGGAATATAATGCTGAAATAACAGAAAAAATAACGACTACTTGTGCATCTATCTAACCCAAGAAGGTGGGTCTCTCAAAACTATGCTGAAAAAGAAAGGGAAAAACTATGTAAAACACACGGCAAAGGGGGCCAATAGATCTAAGGTCAAAGGGGATAGGGATCTAGAGGACAAAGCTGCCGAAAAGAGGTGCGCGATCACAGCCCAAGAGACAGAGGCAAGGTGGGCTGGAAAAAGGAAGGAAATCAGCAAAAAACCGGAGGGGCAAGGCGGAGGCCTTTAAAGGAGGTCCGAACAAAACGACGGGAGGTGATTTGAAAGGAAGAAAGGCTGATTTCAAAGGATCCGAAAGGGAGGTAACAGATTCGGGAAAAAGGAGGTCGAAGCTCGAAAAAACAGACAGCTGAAATAGCTTAAAACTCTTCCACAAAAAGTGGAGGGTACTAAAGCCCTAAGGGGCTAGGTTCCCACTTAGATGAGTAAAAACGGATCAGAACTTGGTCAAAACAAAGTTGAGACAGAGGTCGGAGGACCCACCCGACGAAAGTCGCAGAAAAACCCGTAAAAATTGCAGAAAAAAATGCTCGAAAAAATGGCAGTCGCAGCTTCGACCCGATTTCGGTGCGGTGTCGCAGAAACAGGGCTAAAAAGTGCGACCTGGAGGTCCGGGTCGCGAGTTTAGGGCCAAAAAGTGCGACCCCCTGAGCTCCGGTTGTCTCTGCGGCGATTTTCGAGAAAAGTTGTCGTCTCGACTACGGTTGGTGTCGCTTACCCTGCGCAATAGGGCCGTAAACACACGGAAGTTAGAAATTTTAATGTTTTAGGGATTTATGTGAGAAAAACACCATAAAAAAATAGGAAAAAATAAACAAATTTGAAAAGAAACCCTAGGGTCCGAAGTAGCCTGGATATGCGGGAATATGAAAAACGACAACGGTCGTAATTTAAAAACCCGTGTGGAGTCGCCATTTGTTAGTATGAATCCTTTGTCGAAGTGTACGAAAAAAGGACCACTTTAGCTACGCATAACTAATAGCCCTAACAACGAAAGTGGCCGCCAATATCTTCGTATCTCGCGATTAGTTAGACAAGAAAATAGCCGCAAAACACCGGATCTATGTACGAAAAGACATTAAGCAATGAAATAAAGGGTTTGCTCCATGCATCCAACGAGATAAGACAAGAACACAATTTTTTGAAAGAATTTTTATATTACAGGGGCACCCGGGAGGAAAACAAGAAGGTGTATCCAGCTCTCCTCAATGGGATGGGTTCTTTGTAGTCCTCGAGCACTTTAGATCTAAGCTTTCTCTCTCATGTAGGTGTAGAAAACCCAATGCAAAAAATGAAGCTCAATGGGAGCAAATGATGAAAAATGAGACCAAGTGTATAGATCCGAGAGTGATCTAGTAGGCAACAAAAGGTGAAGAATGATGGGGAAAACCCTCCTATTTATAACAAAATATTGGGTCATTCTAGATCTTGGTGCATGATTAAAAATAATGTTAACCAAATCTAGATCCACCTTTTATGGAATACTTTATTATATTTGTTGGAGGGAAAGGGTCTTTGACTTGGGTCAAATCCCTTGATTAGTCAAAAATAAATAAATAAATGATTTATTTATCTTTTTAAGGAAGTGGTTGGAAGATAATCAAATAAATAATGATTTATTTAATTATTTGTGGGTGATTTGGTCATATTTAACAAGGAATATTATCTAAATACGATTTAAATAATTATTCCTAGAAATTAATAAGATAAATAAAGGTTTATCTAATTAATTTCTTTGATTTTAGGGTTAAACATGATCGGGAATAATAATTAAATTATGGTTTAATTAATTATTCCATGAGGAAAATCAAACAAATTTGGGTTTGTTTAATATTTCCTTTTGGGGTTTCCCTGTTTTAACATAGTGAAAGCAGCTTTTTACTTAGGATAAAAGCTGGTCTTACATGGTGTACTTGGGTCCATCTAATGATAATAAGTTAGATGACCAAAAAATGGTGTAACACATAGGATGAAAAATAATGATGATATAATGGCATCCATTTCGTAAATCCAATTTCATCCCAATACAACATTATAGTCCAAATTAGCATCGACTATTTCTACTTCAATATTGACCACCTTTCCCCCAACACAAATGGGACAGGCTTGAACAATTCCATGAAGCCTATGAGAATGACCATCAAATTCATTCAATAGAGTAGGTGATAGAACAACTTGAGGAGACCTGATCGATTTCCAACATGCAATAAAAACAACACATGTGGAAGCTCCCTCATCAAATATGGTTCAGAAAATGTTCATTTTCCAATATGTAGATTTAATCTGGAAAGCCATGTGATGAGGGAGCGTCTTCTTAATATTTTACATGTAAAATAAAATAACAAGAGAGTTTTTTGTATCTATCGCCCCTATCGCAGTGAGCAGAAGACTCCTTTGTGTTGGGAATGATTGGAGTACCTCTAACACAAACATCGAACAAGGATTTTGAGCAAGATATTCAACAATGGATTAGTTCTCGATAGCCTTGGCATTAGGATTAATCTTCTAACATTTTCCACATCCTTTTGGCATCCGAGGTATAGGCTCAATTGTAGGCCTCTCAATATGGAGTGGCTTTGAAACATCAGGAGAGGCCTTAGCCTTAGAGGATTTTGATTCACCATAATCATGTGACCTCATCCCAACATCAACATGAGAACTCATCATGTATACATTTCATGGATTTTCCCCTTCCCGGTTGGCCCCTGTGGGGGTTCTATTGTTATCATTTGTGCCAGGAAACATTTGCTTCCTTTGGGGGAAAGGGTTAGTCAAAACAACCTAGGAACTAGAAGAACCCTGCTGAGCTCAAAAACATTGAAAATCATGAATATTTGGGAAAAGAGGAGTTAAATGGTCTCCAATGAAAAATTTGTAAGGAAAATTAACTTTCATTTTTTACTCTTTTTTACCCTTCCCAAAATTATTACAAGGGTTTTTCACATTACCCTTCCCATCCTTATATTTTTTCTTATTACATCCCTTCTTCTTCCCATTCGATTTTCTATTTTCTTTGGGGTTAGGATATTAGAAAATGCTAATAGTTAATTGTTGAGAAGGAATAGACATTGACGACGATGTCTGAATTGAAGAAGGATTTTGTAAAGAAAAATGATGGAATTGACTTAACAAGTTAGTCGTATTGTTATCGATCAATCTAACTAGCCCATTAGCATGGGGACCTGGCTTAAGTTTGGATAAATCTATATTGGATCAAGGAGCATTAGGAAAAATATTATAAAAATATCAGACTAAGAATATATAAGTTCTGATTGTTGGGCTCTAAAGATAGCCTGCTCTTCGATGAATACTCCAGACAGTGATACATCCTTCGATATTTCTGGCTCTAAATATTTTAGAAACAATTCTAGAAGGAATTCACTAGGAATATAGGCTTTAATGAGCATCTTCCTTCTTCGATATTCTTGAATATGATCAAAAATATAAGTTGCCTTATTTTTTTGGAAACTAGCTAATAGCTCAGTTCCAACATCATATCGGATGGGCAACTAAAAATGGTTTAGTAACATAGTAATTCGCCAAATGAAGTGAAGGTATTCCCACTAAGCTCTATATAACACATGGTAGCATTTCCAGTTTAGGTGCACTGGAAAAATCTCAACCTAATTGAATCATCAATTAGGGAGTTAGAGGAGCACCATAAATGGAAATTCGTTATGTAGTCAGCCGGATCCTCTCCAAAATTTCCTTCAAATTCTAAAATATTTGATGGAATTTTGGTGGGAACCAGAGGCCAAGCTAGGTTATATTGGATCAGGTCGTTAGTAAATTTTTAAATATATGGAAATTTAGGGTTTTCGAGAATGGTAAGAAGGGAGGAGATTGATAATTCTACCCACCATGAGTAGGATTCCCAACATTCTGAAAAGAATAACATGGATCTGTAGACGCACTAGGTTTCCAAGGATTATTCGTAGAATATATTCAACCATAAGGAAAACATTGTGGTCCAGAAAAATTTGGAGTATCACCTCCTCCTCCTGAAGGGTTACCATAGCCAATAAAATTTCCCCCAAGTGATGTACTAAAAGGAGAGGAAACCCCTTGGTAAGGGTTCCACGCATTGGAAAAGGGGAAAACCCCTGACAAGTTCTTATGGAGGAGAAGGATATGTTCCCCCGATGACCAAAAAAAAATTGATTCTGGGTTCCTAAACCACTAAAAGCAGGGTTAGTCCATCCTTAAAAATTATTAAAGCCCTGACCTCATTGAAAAGTATTAAAACCTTGACCTTGAGTAGAGAAAGGCAGAGAGCCTAAACAAGGGTTAGAATGAGGGATATGACCACTCCCAAAAGGAAAACCCTTGAAATAAGTTGAAACACTAGCCACAGAATACATAGGTGTGGAAAAAATGGACAAAATGGTTAAAGGAACTGAGGGAATTACACTAGAAGGCATCCCAAAGGAGCCAATGTGGGAAGAAAAATCTTGGGTTCCCCCACTCGAAGATGGAATGGAGGTAGAGCCAAATATAGCAGTACTAGGAGTGATAGTAGATATATAAATAACACCTCCTCCTTCAACTGAAGAGGATTATGCACACTAGTATTACTCATAGCCAAAATCTTGCTCCAAGCAGTGGCCATCGAAAGAAAATAAGGAGAAAAGTGGCCATTGAAAGAAAAGAAGGAGAAAAAGCAAGGCTTGCTGGCCTGTGAGTCGGGGTCCTAAGGTATAATAAAACTTTTGGAAAAGTAGGAGAAAGAGGTGAAGGAGGAGTCACAAGGTACTCAGGAATCTCTTCAACCTAAACCTCATCTTCTAACTGGAATAGAACCCTATAAAGGACTGGAGTGTTCATGTCCAAATCATGACTTACACTAGGACCACCCTATGAAAATATAGCATGAAATGGAGGATCAATCTTCGATGTGTTCACTGCTATTAATTTTAAAACACCAGAAGAATTGTTCCTAATCCTTCTAGGATAACGCTCGACACTCGCAGATAAAATTCCATGAAGCCTCCTGGACCAATGAACTAGTCAATCAACCACGTTTAATTATTAACAGAACTTGTGCATACTCAAAAAATTATAAAGCTATGGAAATCTAGGAGAAAACCACACTCACTGAAATGTCCCTAAATATACAACCAATCAAGATACTTTCAAGTATTTCTGATCTGGTAGATTAAGACCAGACACCAAAATACAATAAAGTGAATATATAAGGGCCTTCCAAAGATAGTATGGGGTAATTACACCCCATGAAAAATAGTGAAGGTAATAAAAATAATTACGCTAACCTACAAACAAAAGCCTTTGTCGACACAAGTACTGAAGCTTTGCAAGGGCACCATCAAGAAGTACTAATGAGCATGATGCAACGTCTACCTCAAGTACCACAAATATTCCCCCCTGCAGTCACCTATGCGATACCTAGGACTGGAAATTAAGGTCATTAGTTTGTATCGATAGCTGGGACGAACAGTATTTGGTTGGGATCCGATAAGTAGGAGAGGGGATATCTCTCTTCCCTACTTTCAGTTGCCCTCATGATAGACTCCTTTTTCAGGAGATATTTCTCAAGAAAACTTAATGACACTATATTTCACTCTTTTAATAAAATTCTATGTTTAAATTCAGAGTGGCCTTGGGGACTTAACTCTCCACATGCCTATTCCAATGCCCTAATGACCTAGACTAGTTGATGTGTATAATGAAAAATAAAAAAATTATAGTTCATTTTAGTTTTAGCGCTTTATTTTAATGGATGTTCTTAAGTCGAGGTGTTAGTGTTAGTATTTTCATACTTCCACTAGGGATCAAAAAACATTTTACATGTGCATCTTAGGTGTCCCACTCTAAATAATTTTCAATCATTCCATTAGGTCATGATATTAAATTATTCCACTGGTGGTTGTCCTTGTCAAGTGTCCCATTTTCCTTCACAAGTATATGCCTGTTGACCCTCTTGCATGTCTTCATCATGCTAAAAACAAGTCTGCTCTCATTCCACTTTTAGTCAAAGCCACTCATTAAGTCAGTTTCTTTCATTTCTCATTAGGTCACTAGGGTTTCATTAGGTAAAATCATTGCATTGTCTCATTTTCAATAAAGGGTAGCAAAATCTATGAGAGTGATCCCAATAATGTCTCTTTACCATTTAAATATGATCTCCAAGATGATTTCCAAATTTGTAATTTGATTTCAAGTATGAGTTTCATTCCAAGATGTAGTTTTATTTTTATTCATGTAATTTTATGTCATTTCAAATGTAATAAGTACTCAGTCTTTCAAGGCTTCCAACTCAGAGTTCCACATGCCAACACATCAAATTTCAAATAAAAAAAATTTCTACTTCAACAATTGATCAAATGTCAAAGGGAGTTGTCTTTTTCCAAAGGCGCCCAAGTCATCATTTTCCACAAGCACTAAACCCTAATTTCCTCTCCCACTAAAGCTAGGGTTTGCTATGGAATGAAAGAAATATGAGCAGAGGATGCATAAGGTGGATCATATCAGTAAGCATGAGTTTATTCCAAACTCATAAACATCATGTCTCCATCATTCTCCAAGAAATCATTCAAAAATTCAAGCCATTTGCTACTCATAGGGCCAGTTTTACTTCAAACTATGTTTCTGACCAAAAAGCGATGAATTTGACAAAAGTGGGAGAGATGTTTGTTCATATAGGTCCAAGAAGAAAAGCCTCCTTCAGTTATTACATAGGTGTCATGGTTTGGGATAAATGTCAAAAGTACAGGTGCCATAGGAGATTTGCTTCACTCCTAGAGTGACCTTCGAAAAAAAAATTTCTCCTAGTTGGAGTGTCCAAATGACTTTCTTGATAAGTCAAATGAAAACTATACTAGAATATATTTCCATTGAGCTATCATGAGCACCATTTTGAGTTGAGGAAGGACTCCAAAAGTTTCCTGTAAGAGCACACTTCATTTTTACACTCCCATTTTGCACATTTTGACTAGTCCAGGGAAAATTGATTTTTGAGGGGCTATACTTGATCATTTTTAGTTCTAGATAGATCCATTGTGTAACCAAGAGAAATATCTTTCCAACACGCCATCATGCACCCAATGTGGACTCAGGGAAGGCCTTCAAAAGTGGCCTTCAAGATGGTGTTGTGCATAGCAGTGAGGCGTTGTGCATAGGAGCAGTGTGTTGCACATAGAGCAGTTTTCAAAGTGTAAAATAACACTGCGTTGCGTACCTCGGTTTGGCACTGCACACAGGGCCAGACTCCTCAAAATTTCTCTAAAACTCCTCAAATTTTTTTCTCCACCTCAAATACAAGTAAGTTAATGCTTATAGCTCCCTCCATCTTCATTTTTATGCTTATGTTTGTGTTTCATGTTGCCTAAAATTAAAAAGAAACCCTAGTTTTCCTTTTTCACTCCTAAAATCCCCATCCCCCTCACAAACTTCCCAAAACCCTCCTTGTCCCAATTGACTATCCCTAAACCCTACTACATCACCCTATACCTTTAAAGACACTAAATATACCCCTACATCCTCATCCATAAGTTCCTAAACCCTTTTCCATAAAAGCCCTAATTTCTAATAATCTCACTATTTTTTCTAGATTTCCCCCTACCTTTGGCCTTTAATTGAATTTTCATTTTCATATCCCTTAATATTTCCACCTCCCATCAACTCACAAGATTTCATAACATTTTTCCCCATCTCCCTTAATTTTTGTGGCCCTATTCCTATCCCTTAAAGCCCTCATTTCATCATTTCCTTCCCTGATCCCATTCCCTTCACTCTCTCACTCACTCTCCCTTTTCTTTCATCTCCCCTAGGGCTTCCAAAGTGCCAAGAACAAGCGTGGAGAGAGAGGAAAAAGACTACTGGGAGGAAGAACAGAATGATGATGATTTTGAGGAAGATGAGATTTCACAACAGAGAAGGCCACACAAGGGAGACTGGAAACATCAGGAAAAGGCCAAAGACAAGAGATCTTAAAAGAGCATTGGAGAAAGAAAAGCAAGAAGCCCAAAGGTTGAGTTTTGACCAGCAGTTGGAAAAGGAGATTGAAGATAACAGAGAAGTGTGGCTTGAGAGAGTCAACATTCACTTGGAGAAGCTATTAATGAAGGCCAACAGATACAATCATATGCTCAGGCACATGGCCCATCACTATTAGATCCGGAACAAAATTTGCAATATCAAGGTCAAATAGATGAAGGATAAACTAAAGGAGATCGAGAAGGGTAAGAAGGGAGGTGCAAAACACAAGATACTTGATGATGCCTCCCTAGCTCAACTTGACATGTGATTGTGGGCCTATCCCACAAATTTTGAGCAAGTTTGAAAGTTTTTGGAAATTTTTGATTTTTTTGGTCAAATTTGAAAAACATAGAAAAACTAGCTCTATGCGCAGCACCTTGGTGCTACGCACTCTTTTGGGGCACCCAATGGAAAAATGGAAGACATCAGTGGCTTCATGATGATGAGGACGTACCCCCTGTACGTTTTCTAAGAATTTAGAGCAAAACGGGTCAAGAAAAAGGCCCAAAAACACCCAAAAAATCATGTTTCTACCTCTTTTTCAGGATGGTGCTACACATAGAGGCAGTCTTGGGAGATTGCACTTTCGAGGCATCAAAATAGCTCCAAATCAGAAACTACAAGAAGATATGGAAAGTAGAGAGTACAAGATTTTGAATGAGATATCATGAGCTCAATTTGGACATCAGAATGTCCTTCAAACATGACCTGAAAGAATGGCTATTTTTTCCTCCTTGGCGCTGCGCATAGGACAAATTTTGTCTGTTTTGGAGTTTTCTCTATTTTTCACATAATTTTTGAGTTTTACCTCACTATTTGGGATTTTAACTGATGTAATTGATAGATATTAATTTAATTATGATGAGGATTATTTTACTATACGTAGATTAATTAGCTTGAGTCCTCTAGAGGTCAAATGAATCAGTTTCCTCTCTTTTAGAGGCAAGTTGTTGGGTCTTCCTAGTCTTCAGATTCTTCTTCAACATTCGGTGGAAAATTATCCTCATCTCATGAATTTGACTCCCTGAGGCTAGGGTGAGTTTTTTTTAGGTCTATATCTTCTTCTTCTTTCTCATTAGTAAGTGTTGGACTCAGTTGGATGCTTGGTTTTTGAAGAGACACACTTTCTATCAATTCTGAGCGGGGATATTAATTAGATTTAAAACTATTTTTATGGGATCCCTATGGTATGTTTTTTAGTTTCACTTTCTCCTTTTGTGCCTCATATGTTAGATTTTTTTGTTTATTTCATCCATCATTTCATTTCTATTAAGTGAATGTTTTCAAGTTTGATGAACAAAATCCATAATTTTTATGCTCTGTTTTGGGTAGACATTCACAGCCTGTAATTTCTTCAGTTTAGAAAGAACCCATGATTTCTCCATGCTATTTATAGCTCCTCACCTATCTTGATCATCCCACCCATTGAAATCCTAAACTGATAAATCACTGTTCCTACTTTTCCCCATAGAACACCCTTTAAATTTTTACCTAATTTACTTTGCCCTAAATTTCTTTTCTCCTTCTAATCCAACACAACCAAATCAAAACAATAAAAACCCTAAGCTACTATACATAGCCTAATAATTTCATTATCCATTCATATTGGTTGTGATCCTTACGGAGAGATCCCTCTCCTTGCCTAGTAGGGCTAGCTACTTGGCTAAGCCTGGTTTGTGGTTACCTCGGAATTTCCTTCTTTATGTTGAGGTTCAATCCGAGTGATAGCATTTTGGCCACCATACTAAGCAGAAAAAGATCATATCTTCCCTGGTAAAGAATGACAAATTTTAGATCTGATTGCGGATGGTGGACGAGAATATGATGCATATGAAGGTTGAACTCTTCACCTAGCGACTCCAACTTGATGTAAAGACTCCATTGGAGGATCGACCTTGCCAGAAGGAAAATGGAAGGATATTACACAAAGGTCAGGTATTCAAAGTGGAATTGTATTCAAGATCTAATTTTTTTTCTTATAAATTACATCTTTTCTTTTCCTGAAACTATCCTAAAAGTTTTCTAGAGTTTGTTGTATGATGAAGATGATAAAAATATTGATTCAACCTATTCAAAAAGTGTAAATACTGAGTTTTCCTTTGATCTTGGTCCACATACTTTTTCTAAAGCTTATGATCACCATATTCAAATTTATGAGCCTAAAGAGATCAAGACTGATCCTACAACTTATGTAGATACTCCTACACCTTGTAAAATTCAAGATCGACACAAACCACTCATCTTACCTCCTATACTCCATGCATTCCCCGAAAATCATTGCCTATATCTGTTTAGGTTTGATGGTGAATATGAAAACATCACTACTAAGAGACATATGCATAATTTTGAGACTTTCCTAGACCTTTTTGAAGTTGACAAAGAGGATGTCAGTATCAGACTATTTTTTCTTTCTTTGCAAGGCAAAGTCAGGAGTTGGTTCAAAAACTTTCCTACCGTGAGCATCTCATATTTCCCGCAGTCCTTCAAATTTTTCCTCGATAGGTGGTTTTTCAAACAAAACCCTTTCCTAATTCTAAAAGAGTATGAACAGGTGAAAGGACAACTAGGGGAGATAGTACAATAGTTTTCTGCCAGATTCAATCAAGTCTATTATTTGATACCTACTGATATAAGACCCCCTCCTGTCTCAGATCTTTTACATTACTTGCATGCCTTTTATATGGAAATGGAGTTTCAACTGATAGAAAGGAACCTTGAAACATTTGAAGAGATGCAGAATAACACAGTAGATTTAGAGGCTAATCTGCTAATCATAAGGGAAAATCTAAAGGAAGAAGAGAAGAAAAACATTGTAGATCACCTCACATATTTGGAGGTAAAGCTCGACATTTTGGTATGTACAATAGAGTAAATGATGCAAAAGATCACCATCAGAGATGTATTTTTCGTTCGAGATCATCATGAACCACTTATCCTAGAAAGAGAAGAGATTGCAAGCCCTAAAGAGTTTCCTGCTAATCCCAGTGACCATAGATCAAAAAATGGATTTGTAGATCAATCCGAGGAGAAAAAATCTGATAATATAATGTGTATGATTGGTGATATTGCTTATATTGATGATTTGCCAAATTTTGATCAGTATGATGATGATTATGTTCTCCAAACATAAGCTAATCTTGTAGATCAATCAACAATTGGTTTGTGGGAGGAAGTTAAATTTCAGCAACTCGAAAACAGTGATCAGCTGATGCATAGCAGCTATGACAGTGATGAAGAAAGTCTAGAATTTTGGAAGTAAGTGAAGGATATTTTCCTCTTTGTTTTACTTCATTGTATTTCATCAGTGATAAATTTCATGCAATCAGAAATCAACACTCATTGAGTTTTGATCTTGACAATCAAGAGGATAATAAATTTTTTTATCGAAGCTCCTTACCCTTGTGTTTCTCCTCATTTGAAAAAATAAGAGAAAACTATAAGCAGATAAGTGAGTGGTAAACACTATAAATTATGAACATTCTCCTAAATTGGTTGATAAAATCATTTGGGACATAGAATCCTCAGCTCAATATTTGCAGCCACCGAATGCCATTCAATGTTAGGTTGCAGATGAAGGCTTAGAAATTGAAACAAATGATCAAATGATGCAAGATGATTTTGTACCACTATGTTTTTAAGCATTTCAATTTTTAAAGAAAAATTTTCATAATATCTCTAAAGAAAAGGATGAGCAGCCTGTAGAGTGTCATGTAGTTTCATTAAAACCGACGGACATGTTTCAACAGTCTTTTTAAATTTTTCATGACCCAATAGCTAATGTGTTAAATGATAACTATAGTAAAATTCCTTCTCCATTAGCTAACCGTGAGCTTGAAAAAAGTGTTGATATAAACTTGATCTGACAGTCGACTTCATTATTTTGTTCAACATGTGTTTCATTAAAAAGCTCATACCAAGGTCTGTAGTCATATCAGGTGAGTAATGAAGAATATTCTTATTTTGTTGATGATCATCAAGAAAAATTAACCATTCACGAGTTTTAGGATCCTTTTGTCAACTTTCTACAGTCATCAAATAAAGAAAACATATATGTTAGGAAAATTTTAAAACCAAGGTACGAAGAGTACCTAGAGTAGAGCAGTAACGTATTAGATGGGTTGGAAATCAATATGTATTCCTATACAGTCTTTTCTTTGGCATTATTGAAGATTTTGGAACATTCATTGCTTTGCAATTCAACTTCAGTTAGTACATTGACAAGTTTTCATGGGAGTTGCCTTTTAGTAGTTCTTTCTTCTTTCTCATAGGAAAGCACTTTCACAGAATTCAAAAAATAGCCAGAAAGCTTACATGGTTGCATTATTTGTTCCATTTCACTTGATCAAGTGATGAATGGATCAATTAGAGTAGGTTTTGTTGAATAAGCTCAATTCTGAGCATCTTTTTCAGTTTGTCAGTTTTGTTTTAGTCTGAGTCAGTTTAGTTTATTGAGTCAAGTTTCTTTCAGTATTCAATTTGGTTTTTATCTATTGACTCCATGCCCAATGGATAGGTATTTGTTCTATGGTGTTCTTGGCACCTCCAAGGAGCTACCATCCCTAGCTAGAGCCAATGTTAGTATTAGTATTTGCATACTTCCACCAAGTATCAAAACACATTTTGCATGTGCATCTTATGTATTCCACTCTAAAGAATTTTCAATCATTCGATCAAGTTATGATATAAAATTGTTCCACTGGTGGTTGTCCTTGTCAAGTGTCCCATTTTACTTCACAAGTATATGCCTGCTGACACTCTTCCATTTCTTCATCATGCTGAAAACAAGTCTGCTCTCATTCCACTTTTAGTCAAAGTCACCAATTGAGTCAGTTTCTTTCATTTCTCATTAGGTCACTAGGGTTTCATTAGGTCAAATCATTGCATTGTCTCATTTTCAATAAAGGGAAGAAAAAGATGTGAGAGTGATCCCAATAATTTCTCTTTACCATGTAAAGATGATCTCTAAGATGGTTTCCAAAGTTGTAATTTGATTTCAAGTGTGAGTTTCATTCCATGATGTAATTTTATTTTTATTCATGTAATTTTATGTCAGTTCAAATGTAATAAGTACTCAGTCTCCCAAGGTTTCCAAATAAGATTCCCACATGCCAACACATCAAGTGTCAAATAAAAAAGTTGTCTACTTCAGTAATTGATCAAATTTCAAAGGAGTTGTCTTTTACCAAGGGTGCCTATGTCATCATTTTCCACAAGCACTAAACCCTAATTTCCTCTCCCCCTAAAGCTAGGGTTTGCTATGGAATCAGAGACATATGAGTAGAGGAGGCATAAGGTGGGTCATATAAGTAAGTATGAGGTCATTCCAAACTCATAAAAATCATGTGTCCATCATTTTCTAGGAAGTCATTCCAAAAGTCAAGCCATTTGCCACTCATACGACCAATTTTACTTCAAACTATGTTTCTGACCAAACAAAGATGAATTTGAAAAAACTGAGAGAGGTTTTTTTCAATCATAGGTTGAAGAAGAAACTGTTCCTTCAGTTTTAAGACAAGTGTCATGGTTTGGGATAAATTTCAAACATACAGGTGCCATAGGAGAGTTGCTTCACTCTTAAAGTGACCTTGGGAAAAAACACTTTTTCTCTTAGCTGGAGTGTCCAAATGACTTGATTGATAAGTCAAATGACAACTGGACTAGAATATATTTCCAATGAGCTATCATGAGCTCCATTTTGAGTTTAAGAAGGGCTCCAAAAGTTTCTTGTAAGAGCACACTTCATTTTTTCACACCCATTCTGCAATTTTTGACCAGTCTTGGGAGCATTGATTTTTGAGGGGATATACTTGATAATTTTCAGTGGTTGATAGGTCCATTGTGTAGCCAAGAGAAATATCTTTCCAAAAAGCCATCATGCACCCAATTTGGACTCCGTGAAGGCCTTCAAAAGTTTCCTTCAAGATGGCGCCGCACATAGCGGTGAGGTGTTGCGCATAGGAGCAGTGCACTGTGCATAGAGAAATTTTCACAGTGTTAAATAACACTACGTTGCACATCTAGGTTTGGTGTTGTGCATAGGGCCAGACTCCTCCAAATTGATCTAAAACTCCTCAAATTTATTTCTCCACCTCAAATACAAGTAACTTAACCATTATAGCTCCCTCCATCTTCAATTTTATGCTTGTGTTTGCGTTTCATGTTAGCTAAAATTGCAAAGAAACCCTATTTTTCCTTTTTCACTCCCAAAATCCCCATCCCCCTCACAAACTTCCAAAAACCTTCCTTGTCCCAATTGAATGTCCCTAAACCCTACTACATCACCCTATACCTTTAAAGACACTAAAGCTACCCCCACATCCTCATCCCTAAGTCCCTACACCCTTTTCCATAAAGGCCCTAATTTCTAGGAATCTCACTATTTTTCCTATATTTCCCCCTACCTTTGACCTATAAATGAATTTTCATTTTCATATCCCTTAATATTTTCACCTCTCGACACCTCACAAGGTTTCATAACCTTTTTCCCCATCTCCCTTAATATTTGTGGCCCTATCCCTATCCCCTAAAGCCCTCATGTCATCATTTCCTTCCCTACTCCCATTCCCTTCACTCCCTCACTCACTCTCACTTTTCTTTCCTCTCCTCTAGGGTTTCCAAAGTTCCAAGAATAAGCATGGAGAGAGAGGACATATATTACAGGGAGGAAGAACACAATGATGATCAGTTTGAGGAAGATGAGATTTCATAACAAAGAAGGCCTCACAAGGGAGGCTAAAAAAATCAGGAAAATGCCAAAGATAAGAGGCCTCAAAAGAGCATTGGAGAAAGAAAATCAAGAAGCCCAAAGTCTGAGTTTTTACCAGCAGTTGGCAAAGGATATTGAAGATAATAGAGAAGTGTGGCTTGAGGGAGTCAACATTCACTTGGAGAAGCTGCTAATGAAGGCCAACAGAGACAATCAAATGCTCAGGCACATGGCGCATCACTATCAGACCCAGAACATAATTTGTAATATTAAGGTCAAACAGATGAAGGATAAACTGAAGGAGATACGGAAGGGTAAGAAGGGAGGTGAAAAACTCAATATACTTTTGGATGCCTCCTTAGCTCAAGTTGACATGTTATTGTGGGACTATCCCACAAATTTTGAGCAATTTTGAAAATTTTTGGAAATTTTCAAGTTTTTTTAGGAAAATTTTGAAAAACACAGAAAAACTAGCTATATGCGCAGTGCCTTGGCATTGTGCACTCTTTTGGGGCATCCAATGGACAAATGGAAGACATATGTGGGTTCACGATGAAGAGGACATACCCCCTTTACTTTTTCTAAGCATTCAGAGCAAAAATGGTCAGGCAAAAGGGCCAATAACACACAAAAAAAATTCTTTTTGCCTCTTTTTTTAGGATGGCACTGCACATAGAGGAAGTCCTTAGAGATTGAAATTTTGAGGGTTACAAACAGCTCCAATTCAGAAACTCAAGAATATCTGGAAAGTAGACAAGAAAACCTTTCCAATGAGCTATCATGAGCTGAATTTGGACATCGGGAAGTCCTTCAATAGTGACCTTCAAGAAGGGCTATTTTTTCCTCCTTGGCGCTGCACATAGGACAAATTCTTCCTGTTTTGGAGTTTTCTCTATTTTTCACATAATTTTTTAGTTTTACCTCACTATTTGGGATTTTCACTGATGTAATTGATAAATATGAATGTAATTATGATGACGATTAGTTTACTATATTTAGATTCATTATCTTGAGTCCTCTAAAGGTCAAATGAATCAGTTTCCTCTCTTTTACAGGCAAGTTGTTGGGTCTTCCTAGTCTTTAGATTCTTTTTCAGCATCTGGTGGAAACTGATCCTTGTCTTATGGATTCGACTCCCTGAGTCCAAGGTGGGTTGTTTTGAGGTTATATCTTCTTCTTCTTTCTCATTATTAAGTCTTGAATTCAGTTGGATGCTTGGTTTTTGAAGAGACATACTTTGTATCAGTTCTAAGCAAGAATATTAATCAAATTTGCAGCTATTTTATGGGATCCCTGTGGTATGGTGCTTATTTTCTATTTCTCCTTTTGTGCCTCATATGTTAGAATTTTTTGTTTATTTCATCCATCATTTCATTGCTATTAAGTGAATTTTTTTAAGTTTGATGAACATAATCCACAATTTTAATGCTCTGTTTTGGGTAGACATTCATAGCCTATAATTTCTTATGTTTAGAAATAACTCATGATTTCACCATGGTCTTTCTAGCTCCTCACCTATCTTTATCATCCCACCCATTGAAATCCTAAAGTGCTAAATCATTGTGCCTACCTTGCCCCATAGAACTCCCTGCAAATTTTGACCTAATTTCCTTTTCCATAAAATTCTTTGCTCCTTTTGATCCAGCACAACCAAATCAAAACAATCAAAACCCTGAGGTACTATACCTAGACTAATACTTTCATTTTCTAGTCATATTGGTTGTGATCCTTACGGGGAGAGCCCTATCCTTGCATAGTAGGGCTAGCTACTTGGCTAAGTATGGTTTGTGGTTACCTTGGAATTCCCTTCTTCAGCCTGAGGTTCAATCTGAGTGATAACAAAGGGTAATATGGAAGTGAAACTTATGGTGTTATATGACACAAAAAGAAACCAATAGAAAACCTAGCTACATGCAGATGCAACTTTTTCTTTGATAAAAGAGATTTCTACAAAAAGTACTATGAAAAAAAAATGAAAGAAAATTTTCTTTTCTTTTTCAAAATGCATACTCACACACTCAAAATCTATAAAAAGACTAAAAAATTATTACAGTGCAACTATCCTAATGCAAACTACAAATGCTTAATGCAAGATTCTAGGATTACTCTAAAAACAAGAAAATGTGTTTCCCAAAAGAGATCAAGAGGCAAAAATTTGATAAAAGGAGGAACACATTCAAACAAGAACTTTCCCAAAATTCAAGAAAACTCACCCAAATGAAAAACCTTCACACTCGCTAAAAAATTATAAGAAGACCAAAAACAAAACCAAAAGAAAAAGAAAGACAACACAAAGATTTTTTTATCTTTTTTCTTTCTAAGGACACAAAGATTTCTTGGGAAAACAAAAATGACCAAAATACTTCAAGATCAAATTCAAGCATAAAGAACCTCACATTCCATAAGCCATAGAAATCAATGGGAAAATTTTAAGGATTGAAAATTATTTTGAAGTTTAAAAATATTGGCGAATCTCACTAGTCCCTCATATGCAAACTATAGAATGTTTATTTATGTATTTGTAAAATTATTCAAATTTGAAAATATTTTATATATACTCCATATATTGTGTTTACAATTTTTAAGGTAAAATAATTTTCTATTGTAAAAATTGGGCGAATCATTTTTATAAAAAATGGAAATTGATGAATCTTTTTTTTGGGAAAATCATGGAAAAGTAGCCTAGCTGTGAATATTGGCCCCTAAAATTTTCCATGGAAATCAGTAACATGACAAGAATTAAAGTGGAAAGAGGCTATAAACTTAAACAAAATGATCTTAAAAACAACACAGAAACTCCAACAAGAAAGAATATTTCAAGAAGACCAAGAAAAATATTCAAGATTGAAAGAAGCACTTTTCTCAAAAACCAAGAAAAAACTAAAAAGGCCAAATTTCGAGAAAGAAAAGGTAAATAAATTTAATGGCTGGGTTATAAGTGAATTAGGACCCATTCTCTATTCCAAAGGCTGAAAAAAACCAAGAACTTCAGAAAGAAGCGTTAAACACAAACACAAAAACTATCACTTTACCAAAAATGAAACCCTAGGTTGACTAGGTTTCTTCACCAAGAGAGATAGGAAACTAAAAATTTGCAAGAAGAAAGACTCTCCTAAACCATCAATGACTAAACAAACGCAATAAAAATTAAGAAAAACCCTTTACTAGACTCAAAATCTGAAAAAATATTCATTCAAAAACAAACATTCGTGACTTGGAAGTGATAGAACTACGTATATACACTACTTTACTCAAGGAAACACACACATACATGTGTTTATTTGGGAAAAAGAGCACGTGTAGACGACTGCATGAACTAAAAATCATGTATAAATAATCCAAGAAAGAAGAAATAAACATTTAGGTCTGATCCAGAAGATCAGACTTTTTGCCCTGTTTGGAAAGAAATCAAAGATACTGGAAAAATCAATAAAACAAATAAGAAAGCCCAGATGAAGAGAGAAACAACCAAAACTAGGAATCACAAGAATGTAATCCCCAATGGAGTCTACAATTTTTTTACGGGATAAAAAACCCTAGGGGTTGTGTTGGAAACCCCAACAGAGCGAAGGGAATTCAACAACAAGAAGCAATAAAACAAGCATTCCTAATGCATAAACTACTAAAGTGGGATAAAGAAATAATACCCTTAGGTCTTATGTTTCAAGGAGATCCCAAAAGGTTGAAACCATATGCTTCTTCCAATGCTTCAAAAATTGCAACTTAGTCAAGAAAAAAATATATACTAGCAGTAGTTCAAAGAATGAGATATTAACATTAGATCATATAAAAATATAGGTATAAAATATGAAATCATTCATACTAGGATCATAACACGAGTTAAAGAATAAATATCATAACTATTAAGAACAAGATAGAGCTTCTCTATTGATGTTTTTGAATAAATTTGGAGGAATACCATCTGATTCAACCACGGTTCGAAGCAAAATCGTCCTTTGGATCCGTCCAGCCCAAGATTCAATAATATTCTTCCAAATGGATACACATAGATGTCATATAAAGGAGATGAACATCTTTGTGAGGAAACAAGGGTTTCATATACCTGGGAGTGCAAGAGGCACATGGATAAATCAGACTTTATCAGGGATGAATTGGCTATAATATCAATATCCTATATTTCTCTCCCCCTTATGCCTTCCCATGGGGTGTATTTATACCACCCCAAAATAGTTGTTTCAGTTTGGATAGAGTTAGGCCATGAACTCGTGTAGGTAGGATTCCAGTGTAGCCCATAAACCTCGCACATAAAATAGGGATTTTATATTTTTTCATATTTCGAATTATATACGCAGGTTAGGTATAGATGAGCTCGAGTGTGCACGCGCTTTTTAGAGGGCAGAGCTGCGTATGGAATTTAAAAACATGTTTCTTAGAAAAAGGACCAAGCTGAAGGGAAAGGGCTGCACAAGGTCATAACTCAAAGCATCAAGTATACAAGGGTGGAAAATGATGCTATAACATCTCTTTAATACCAACTTTCACAAAATGAAAATCCATTCTTGGGGTTCATGCCACTACTTGAGAATTGACAAGAGTATTCCAAAATTGGATGTGAAAAATGTGTGGCCTCTGTTTTCAAGGAAACTTCCAAAAAGAATATCATCTTCTATTGGGTGATAATCAATTTGGCATCAAGTCATCATTTTTTTACATGAAAAAATAGTTGAAATTAATGAGGTTAATAACAACATTATAATCTTATTTAGTATAATTTTTATTTTTATCATATTAGAGTTTAGAGTTTAAATATTATACTAAGTTAATAATTTATAGGACTAAATAAGTTTAATTTTTGAAAATTTCAACATTTGGAATATATGTTTTTTATATTTATTTTTCAACCATCGTGAATTGGTAGGTCATTGGAGTAATCTAGGTGAGACCCAATACCAAACCTAGTGGTTTCCAATAAAACACCAAGAGTATATCCAATAGCTCGTAAACTAGCTATACCAAGAATTTATGACTTAGAAAGGGTGAATGATCCACGAGGGTGGGGGGCCTACACCTTGAGCCTTATCACAAGGGGATAAACATGTCCCCCCGTGATGTTTGTGATGCAAAATTAGAGTGATTGATTTGATAAAAATTATAAGTATGAATTGGATAAATGAGAAAATCGAAAGAATTAACTAAATAAATAAATGACAAAAAATAAATATACAAGAAAAGCACAGGTTGATAAAGGAGTTCACCCAACTTGGGCTACATCTTCAGGCTAGCTTCCAATTGTTGGAATCACAATTTTCATTAGACCAAAACCCATAGGCATTAGTCTCCGCTACAATCGCCAGAGTTAGGATCCACAAGAGGTGGTTAGTCCATGTCACGAAACACACGGGGAGCGTTGAACCCAATGTCCTACAATATCCCCCCCAATGTGAGCCAAGTGAGTTTTGAAATTGAGACCTGTCACTCTGATACCACTTGTTGGATTCACAATTATTGCTAGACAAAAACCCGCAAGCATTAGTCTCCTCTACAATCACTAGAGCTAGGATCCACGAGAGGTGGTTAGTCCATGTCGCGAAACACACGGGGAGCATTGAACCCAATGTCCTACACCAATGTGTGACTACTCTATTATGTGATGCAAAAGTCATTTTTACATTCACGATGTCTCCAATGTGCAATAGTACTCATCCTTGTCTCTGTTACAAAGGTCATGGTATCTAGAAAACCAATTTCCTACAATGGAACAACAAAAAAAAGTGCTTAAAACCTCTCCTTCTTCAAAATATTCTAAATTAATACATTATAAAAGAAATATGGTTTGAAAGCCTTCGTAAAACCCACTTTGTGGCGCATTGGGAGAAGCATTGGTTTATAAACTTGGAGGTCACAGGGTGGAATATCCATCTATTGTGATATTTCAAAGCTCTGTTGAAGTAAACTTTAAATACAAATCTCTGTGTTTCCCATACAGGGAATATGGTTTGTTGTGTTTGACTATGGTTGTAGAGGTCATGGGGTAAAGCCCACAAATTTCTTGTTTTTGGAAACATATGATGATTAATGTTTATATAAGGGTTGAGTTGGTTGAATACCAATGGTCTTATGGTGACACGGTGGTAATGTGGCTAGTGTGGTTATGGAGAGGTCGTAGGGTCAAGCCTACAAACCTCCCATTTTAACAATGTATACAAAATAAAATTTAAATATATGTTTGTCCAATACCATTACAAAAAACGTTTGTTGGAATAACGATTGTTGGTTTCACCAATTTCGTTGAGTTTGGGAGTTCCAATTTCCTCAATGTCCCTTTCACTATTGATTTATTCAAACATTCTTGACCAAATGGAGGTTGCCACACAGTGGCTTCTAATTGGACCACATTCTTATGCAATCAAGTTTCCAGATCATTTTTTAGTCATCCTGTCATGTCACTGCAACGACAGTGCAACCTCAACACCATATTAGCCTCATGCCACATTATTAGTGCCATGTGTCATGTTCTGGTTCTACCACCTACTTTCCATAACAACATGCCTTGCCATATGTCGCACTCTGATTGGTTCACCTCTCATGTGACATCAACATTCATACAGTCCAGTAAGTGTGCCATGTTATCATCCATTGGTAGTGTCACGTCAACATATATGATTTTCATGTCAACAATTGTATTTCCACATCAACATCCATACTGCCACTTGCAAGCTCCTAGTGATGCCATGTGACATATCTTGGTGATGCTTCGTGTCTTACCTCCACATACTTTTTTTTGTTTGGAAAAAACTTTAGAAAGTTGTCACTTTCTCACATGGCATATAATTGACTTTGTTCACACATTGTTGGAAATATTTTAAGGAGTTCTACGTCATGGATACATTTTCATCAACATTTGGGAATATTAAATTTTATCAATTGTAAAGATCCACCTATATCAATTTGAAACTGGGTGGAGGGGATAACATCCCATCATCCCAAACACTTGATCTTCTCATGAGGAGACCTTAGAAACCTAGGTTTAGCCTTAAGTTTTAAGACTTGACAATTAACAAATCCAAATTGTCAAATTACAAAGATGATTATTAATTAGATATGTTCATAATATTTTTGTGCAAAAAGGAATCGATTCAAAATTTTCAACTTAAATTTTAATTTCAAATTGTAGATTTAATTTTTCGATTATTAATATAAATTTAATATTTCTTAAATAATTTAATATTTATTAGAACCACATATTTATCATTCATTTTTTATTTACACTGAAGGTGTTCTTATGATGGGTTTGGTTGAGAAGATTGAAACAGTAGTAGAGGCTTAATTTCATCCTCCTTTGTCCAACAATTTTTGAACAAGTGGAAAAACACAGCAATTAGAAAGTTTTAGCAATGTGAAATCCTTTTCCACACCGATGATTTTGGAAATTACATCCAAAAATATTCATTTCATATTTTAGCAAGTTTTAGTATTCTTAGGTATTACAAATTTCAGATTAAGGCCAAATTCAAGGGCCTAGCTTCAATATTTTGCATGATCCAATTCACAACTTTCAGTATGCAAAGTTCGCAAATGGAAGTTAACCTCAAAGTCAAGGATTCAGATCAATATTTCCAAGATTTTGTAGTAAACACGGTGTCGAGATGCATACTAAACCCAAAATCAAGGTCTTAATTAAACTATTTTGCAGATCCAATTTTACAAAAAGTATCCACAGTGGCCATTTCCAGATGCATCAACAGTATTAGAACTCATATGTTCTTATACACAACTAAACTTTAAAGTACCCAAATGAAAATATAAAAAAAAAACATCAAGAACTGTAAGTTCTTAAACAAGAGAGCATCCAAAACGGTCCTGTCTTCACACACATAGAAAGGACACATCACTGGAAAATTGATATTGACATCATCAAATCTTCGAGGACAAAATAAAATTCCATGAATTTAAAGCAAAATTTCCAGTGAACATACCAAAAGTTAGCATTACGAATTAATATATACACAATTTCTTGAGGGATTTGACACACATAATCATCTAAAGCAGGTTAACATAATGATTCAACAGTCACATCAAACGAGAATAGCATTTGACATCTAGAATTTTGGGCCTACATACAATTGAGATTGTGGGAAACACGATTTTTTATTTTCTTTTGCACCTAGGAACTCCCTCTTGGATTTCAATTCATATTGTGGCACCATGTCCTCAGAAGCTTCCTTTAGGAACAGGATTATGTGAACATCATCAATTTGTCTTCAACCCACCGCAATTATCTTCTTTATAATCATTGGAAATGTCTTAATGCTCATGCCATTTGGAATGACACTTCCATCTCCTTTACCTTAATTTGTAGGGGAAATTTCAGTTCTTAGAGAAGTACAAACTCAATAATATGATATTCATAAATTTTGGATTCTTTGTGTTGGTATTTGGCTTTGTACCCATTACATCCATAGAAATGTTAGAGAGCCTCACTAATATTAGCACTTGGCTTTGTACCTAGTACATCTATAGAAGTCCTAGAGAGTCCCTCTTCTTATAGAAGCGATGATCTCATCTTGAGTCCCCCACACCAAATTTTTTACAGAATTATGCTATTTTAAATACTCTAATCAATATGTTACCTTAATTTTACTTTTCATCTACCATAAAGATATGTTTCATAATAATTTAAAGATGATTTCTCACTCACAATCGTATTGATTGATAAATTACTGATCCCAAAACATACACGAGTTGTCGAGAGCACCACGAAGTCATTGTGGAATTGGAGATAGGATTTGCATCATAGATCCAGGAATTGACGGGGATTTTTCTGGACACCAATCAATGACGTAGTATTAAACTAATTAGAAAATTGTCTTGGAAATTATGGGGTATATGGTTTTAAATGCAATCTTCCAGTAGTGTTTGTGACCATATGCAGCTTTCTCTTCCTTGCACTCACAAGAAGACCAATTTGTTCTCTCCATTTCCATTTTCCTTTGCGATTCTCAGCACCCAATTTGCTTCATTTTGTTGGGTGTTTTCGAGCATATCAGAAGGAAGCATGGGTGATATTTCAGAAATTAGGAATGAAGATGTTTTTTCTCCCAAGTTTCCAAAACCATCGAAGCGGAATGTGTTAGTAATGAGTGTGCTTCCTTATGTGAACAATCTTCTGCACCTCCAAAATTTGATTGAAAATGTATCTTTCTCAGGCCTTGTCTCAACTCAGTTGTAGATACACCAGAACCCGCATCGCATGCCTATGGAGTCATTGTCGTTTCCCTTATCTATTGTTGTTGTCGAGGTTCTTGGTATGGTGAGATTCTATGAAGTCAGAACAGTTAAATGCTTGGTCGACCTGGGTACAATTCCCCACTCTTCACTAATGATTGGAATAATTATGGCTTCTTTTGCAACAATTATGTGTCTCGAAGATCACACCGGGGAGATTTCTTCTTGTTGACGTTGGAATTTTTTTTTTTACTATGAAACAAGTCCACCCATAAAAATTTTGATCCATTTTTTTTTGTTTCTCTCAACTCCTAGTGTTTCAGACTTCCAGTCTCTAGTCCCACATAATATATTCCAAGAATTTTACTGCGCCATAAAACTTTTGATCCCATCTATTGAATTTATGCTTGAATTAGCAGATCCAATTAGTAGAATAATAAAGGAAAGGTTAGGATTGACTAGGAATTATCATTTCGTGTTTCATTCTCAAAAAATTACCCGAGGAAAACAAATACTAGCCATGGTGGATTAGAAATTACAACTGTAAAAATCGTGAACTTCACACTCTTAAACCATGAGGCATATTGTATTGATTTCAAATGCACTTGAATGGTTAATAATTAAATACATATGCATGTGTTAGTTCAGTAATGAAAATGAAATAATTGTATGTATTCCATTAGATCCAAACAACAAATTTTCTCACTATTTTCATTAAACGCCAAATGTCTTGATGACAAATTTCTTACTAGATTTGAAACTTGCAGAGATGTCAAACATCTCCATTTTAAAATGGAACCAAAACTCCATTGACTAGAAGACATGTAACTGGTATTTGGAAGGATAGGAAATTGGTGAATGTAGGTTGGAAAGCTAGATGAGAATGGACAAACCCATTGTGCAACTTGGGAATGAGTAGTTGGACTGGTATTTGGAAGGATAGGAAACTGGTGAATGTAGGTTGGAATGATATAGGGTGGGAAAAGATTTTGACAGAAATTGAGAAAGAAAGATTAGAATAGCCAAACCCATTGTGCCACCTGGGAATGAGTAGTTGGACTTTTACGGAGACAGATATTTAGATTTATTTATTTATGTTTAGTGATTTATTTTTTCAAAATAGTTGAGTTCCAAATCTGTTATTCCCTGAGGGGAAATTGCTTATATATATATATATATATATATATATATATATATATATATATATATATAATTTTCATCTCTTATAAAACATGGAAGTACCTTTTAACCATCTAGAAAAACCACCATAGGTAATGCAATATAGATTTCTTTCATTTCCTTCGAAACCATGCGGAACTAAAATCCGATATTCCCCTTGAAAATGTGAAAATGATGGTAGAGATGTTGGAATGTAATCGAATGTTGTGCCCTTACATATTTTGACTTGGTAAAAAAAGGAAAACAAAATATTTTTACTTTTATTCAATTTTATTGGATAGTTAAGGTAACTGTGGTTTTTGAGCTTAAGATTTATGAGAACTCATGATATTGATGCATGGTATTCATGTGGAATATAGCTTATTTAAAAGCGGAAATGAAACTAGTCTAAATCTATCTTAAATTTAGATATACAAAGTAGATCAAATCTTTTTTTTACTTAAAAAAATATTTACATATAAAAAATTGATTTTTAATACTCTTAATAAATTCAGAATTATAAAAAATATAAACTGATTTTTAGCATATAAAAAATAAAAAATATATGATATCATGAATTTAAGATACCAAAATTAAAAAAATGTGCGAAATAATTCCTCACATATGAAATATGGGTGATCATCTTGAATTTAAAATAACGGAGTTAAAAGAATAAAAAATTATTCCTTTCACTTGAGTATCTTAAATTCACGACATCATACATTTTCGATATCTTAAATTCAGGACATCATACATTTTCGATTTTTCTTTAATTTAGGAATTGTAACTTAATTGTTTACACACATTTTGAAGGGCAAATAATCGGGGAAATAATCAAATATTCTAGATTTTAGTTTAGTGGTTAGAGGAGAAAAAATATATATTTATTAAATTTTAATTTTTTATTAAGATAGATATTTTAACGTGGTGTTTTATTTGGGTAATAGTTAAAAATATATAATTTAATTATCATTTCAAAGTTACATTATTATTATTTTAATTATTTTAATTTAAAATTTTAATTTTTAGAGATCTCGTTTTCATGTTTAATTTATTGGAAATCGGTAAAAACATAAAAAGAAAGAAAAAGGTAAGGCTCCAAAAGACTTTATAATCTTGAATTAAAAAATTTATAGTTAATTAATTATATTATTTCTTCTTACTATTAAATCTGCTATAGCTAAAGGTCCACAAGACTTTAAGCATTTTTCTTTTCTGAAACGGATGTTGTGTCTGGGCTGTGCGGATTTTTTTTTTCTCTGCAAAAACTTGCCGGTTGTGCGCGTTTTCCTTTTTCTGAAACGGAGGTTATGTCTGTTTCTCTCGACACGTTATATCACAAGAACGCCCGCCACGATTCTTTCCTGCTCCGAGCAGGGCAGGTGGCTATCGTCCTCTGGGATCTGGAACCGCAAAGTCACAGAATTACACATAGCGCTTGAACTTTGAAATTTGACCGATCCTGCCTTTCCCGTAGGAATACGCCCACCTTTGTTCGAATCTCCGGCCATTATAGCTACAAGGTCCATCATCATGCCTGCGGTTTGAAACTCAAATACCGTAAAATGGGCGAGGCTGAACATGGAGGAAAGAAAATCCAAGATAGGCCCGGAAACACTACGAAAGACAAAGAAAGAGAATGTTGCATGTGTGGCGACGTTGGATTTCAGGAACTCTTGTTCAAATGCCGCGGATGCCACAACCGATTTCAACACCTGTGAAACTCTGTCTCCTAGTCATTTCATTTCATCGAATACTGTCATTCCCTCTGATATTATTTTAATTCTGATATGTGAACTGTGTGACCACTCTTGCAGATATTGCAGCAGGTTGTACTCTGATCAACTAGATTTAGACGGTTCAAATGTATGTGAGTGGTGTCTCCACTTCCAAGCAAAAGAGAAAATTCAGAGCCGAAAAAAAAAAGTTGAATTGCCGGAAATGGGAAGCAAGAAGTCCAAGAAGGTATCTGATAGTGAACTTGTGTCCAGATCGGCATCCACAAGTGCCATGGAGCAGTCTGCATCAGTCACCATCAAGAAACCCAGAAACGGTAACGCTAAGTCCAGAAGTCTTAAACTCGACATCAAATTTGGAGGGCGCAAGAAAAGCCAATTTGAAGGAAGCAAGAAAAAACAGCTGTCCGGTCTCTTACAACACTGCAAAGTAACCACTGAACCCTCCATTAAAATGCCCCGTACGGCTACCCTTTCAAGCCCCAGCAAAGGTGGATTCCGTCGACGGTATAAGCTTCTCTCGGACGTGCTACACTCCTAAAGGTAGGGTTTGTCATGTACTCCGAAATAGAATTTCACGGTTCACATTTCTCCAAGGATCACTATATTTTCTGGCTCTAAATAACAATATATTATAACCGTCTTAGCTAGATTTCTTAATACTGTATATTACAAATATGCATACCACAGGTATTATTCTAAATGTTGCTGGTTATGTAATTGAAATTTAATTTTCGTTGTTCATTCCATTATATGATATCGTACTCTTCATTTCATTTATTCTCAGCGGCAGTGTCAGGTAAAATTTCATTATCTATTAGCAAAACTGAACGTGTCAGACGCATAAATATTGCAGCCACAGTGATCCAACTATTTTTATATATCTGCATTTAAATTACGACTGACATGGTTGAATGGTGGCTGTGGGTACTTTTATGATCTGCATGCAGTACCAATGATATGTGATGGCAGAAGAAATAAAACCATTCGTTACAATTTAAAGTTCGTACTACAAGCAGATTTTACCGCATGGACTTTTGGGATGGGTTGCAATATTTTACCGGATGGGTCGGAATCTGTTGATCATGGAATAATTGGAAGGAAAGTTATTCAAAGTGCGAAGTAAATTGTACTTATTTTTGTCTTGCAGAGTAATCTTTGTCCAGTGTATATATTTCAGAATCTGAAACATAAATTTCCATGAAAAGTCATTCTTCAGTAAATAATGTGGATGGGGATTTCAAAACTGAGCTAAACAGCTCGGCTATAATCATCCATCTGTTTGGAAATAGAAGGAAAGTTTTTCCTAAATGAGGAGATCGAATTTGGCAATTTTTGTTTTGCAGAGTAAGGTTTGATCATCGTAAAAATTAACTTTATGAAAGTGAAACATAAACTAGAGCCATAAAGAACCGTAGTTGTCTAACGTGAATGGGAATTTTTCTTTTAAACTCGGTTAAACCTCCTTTGTTTGAAAATCTTGTCCTATTCCCTTTTTGAAGATTGACCAAGATTGACCATGGAGGGAATAAGTTAATGACTTGAAGTTAATAATGCATTTTCTTTCTTGTTGTAATAAATAGAATTTAACTATTTTGTATATAAAGGGAATTTTTTTAAAGCAAATGGCTTTTCTATTATAAATTTAAAATAAATTCAAACTTTATATATTTTCAAAATAAAAATTAAAACCTCGATCTTATTTTAGATTTTGTTTGAGACAGATGGGATTCATCAAGTGACATATGGCAATAACCTTTACAAAAGTATTTCCAAGCCCTTCAACAAAAATTTTCTTTAACCAAATACAACGCTATAGAGTATTATTCTTCTTATAAATAAGTAAATAAAAATATTATAATTATTTTTTTTAAATACATATATAATTTGACGTTAATATAATTATATAATTATAACCATGCTACCGACTCGTGTCATAAATCAAGAAAATATATTAAAAATTTAAATTTAAATACAAAACCTATTTTATAAAAGGTAAATATATTAAAAAATTGGGTAGGGCTTTTATAGCATAGTATGAAAAAGATGTGGGAATGTCTTTTTGTGAAAGAGATGTGATGTGGGAACGTCTTATCATGAAAGAGATGTGATGTGGAGAGAATGTCTTATCATGAAAGAGATGTATGTGGGAATGTTTAGAAATGTATGAAAGAGATGTAGGAATGTCTTATCATGAAATATATGTATGAAAGAGATGTATGTGGGAATGTCTTATCATGAAAGAGAAAGATATGCATGAAAGAGTTGTATGTGGGAATATCTTATCTTAGGAACATTCCAACTCAATAGAATTGCATAAAATTACATAAAAATACATATAAAATTAATAATTTAAATTAAATTAAATTAAATTGAATTAATAATTAAAAAAATTGAATTAAAACATAAAATTACAAAAAATAGAATTAAAATAAAATAAAATAGAGGTAAAACATTTAATTCATTGTATATTTTTATTTTCATTCTATTAGTATCTATTTTTTTTATGAAAAGAATTTTTGGAGAAAGCTAGATTTAGATGATGAGGATAGGATTGGGACTCTAAGATTAGATCTCAGATCCTACTATCTAGGGAGTGGTTCAAAGAACCCTCTTTTTGTGCAAGTATATATGTACGAGGTTCTTCTGTATGAAGGATCAGTTCATTTTATGTGGAGTGGGCACTCTCCAGGTATCACACCTGGAGAACCCATTTAGTTAATAGAGTTCAGTTTTAACATGGTATCAGAGCTTCAAGTCGAAGCTGTGTGTAGGGATCTGAGTGCGTGAGGTTTTAAGTCATTTGCTAAGGCCGTGGAAGGAAGTGGAAGTGAATGTTGGAAAGGAAGCAGTGTGCGTGCTGGCCGCTACGTCAAGCAGTGGAGCCGACGATGTGGCTGTGGATTTATATGCCAGCTAAACTATTTTAGAATTATCGAGTTCCATATCCATCCACACACTTTCAAATTAAGGAGTAACAATCGTTGTGAGCAAGGATATTGTCGATCCAGGTGTAGAGGATAGTTGTGGTTGTGAGCCACAACCACACTATCATGAGTAGTGAAATCAGGTAAGCTTTTACAAAATCAGTTGTTTCTCGCTAAGGGTTTTGTAAACCTGTCCTTTATTTTTTTTACAAAAGCGGCCAACCATCAAACTTGCAATAATACAAAAAATTAGAGAAATTAGAGAAATCCATGAAAGTTGTGAAGGTTGAGGGCGAGATTTGGGTATCTATGCAGCCACGAAACCATAAGTGTCAAGTTGCAATGAAAGAGGATCAGATTTCTAGCGTTGTCGACCATTTCTAAGATGTTGGCTACTAGCTAGCAGAATCGGTGCTTGAGGGTTTGTAAGCCCATCCGATTTCAAGAAACAACCAAAAGATAGCAACTGCAGCTGCCGTAGTAAGTTATTGTTAAGGTGAGCAGCCTGCAAAGCCACCACCGCATCAAGAGGAGAGAGCAGCGAGGGGCCTCTGCCTCGTAATTCATCCACCACTGCTTTGAACTGTTAATTACAGGAGTGAAACCACTATCAAGAATAGAAGAAATAAATTACATCCTGAGCAGCTCTCATGTTTATATAGTTTTGTTTGGGAAGGTCTATATAGTTTTGTTTCGGATTCGATCAGATTGGATGCATCTTGAGGAGCATGGACTTGATGGATCGAGTCACTAGGCATTGATATCTAATTTGATTTCAGCTTCTTTTTCCCACTCCAGCGTCAAATTTGTATTTGAGGCACAAATTTGTCAATTTCCTCGTTTATATGGAGATCGCTTAGCTGCTGTAAAGTTAAGGTTGGATTGGAGATTTTCATCAGACTTGTTGTGTGGCATAGAAGCCACAGTCTACAAGATTCTACAGTTTAGGAGCTGCGAAAGGGAGAAGTTTCCCGCCTGCGTGGTAACAGGGTTGTTGGAGCTCGTTAGAGGACCGAGCAGAGTCGAAAAGAAATATGGAAGCAAGACAAAGCTGGACTTTTCCAATATGTCTATATGTCTATATGTCTATGATGATCTCTTTTTCATGTGGCCATTTGGAGGCATTATTAGCATGGGTAGTATGGTCGAGTCAGAAGAAATTTAAAAAAAACAATGTTGTTTTTTTGATGACCACCAGAATCAAGAGGCATAATCTGCCGTGCAAGATCCTAAGATAGAAGACTCACGAGTTGGTCTTAAGGAAGGATATAAAGAGGAAAATATTATTGAAGTTCAATTGGACGAGCCATATGAAGTCGATTGAAAAGAATTGGCAGAGGAAGACGAAGCTAGAGAGAATTCAAATTATGATAATCTCATGAATATTTCGGTGTGTGCATATGTTACCAACAACAAGGAAGAAACAATGAAGTTTGAAGAGGAATTAAAGTTTCTTGAAGCATGGCTTGAAACACCATGTCTTTATGAAGTCAACACAGAAGTTGCATCAATGAATGATGAAGACGACATCGCTAACATTCAGATGGTTGACACTGGAAATAGTGAGAGGAAAAAATCTCCTATCCAGCCTGTCATAATTTTGAGATGGGTGAGGATAAGAGTTCACTCTTTCCATCATTGGTGAAGAAATGAGGTGAATATATATCACTACCTCATGGCAAAGAAAGTGAATATGAAGCCTCCTCTCGGAATGAACAAGTATGGACTCGCAAACAAAAAGACCAAAATGAAAACCTCTGCTACCAATTTTTTATGTTTTTTATGTAAGCCTAGCTGAGATTGAGACCAGTAGGCGTATGGAGTGTTGGAATTAATGGAGAAAGCTAGATTTAAATGTTTATTGTGATAAGGATAGGATTGAGACTCTAATATTAGATCTCAGATCCTAGTATCTAGCGAGTGGTTCAAACCACTCTCTTTGTGTGCAAGTATATATGTACGAGGTTCTTCTGTATGAAGGATCAGCTCATTTTGTGTGGAGTGCTTGGGCACTCTCCAGGGATCACACCTAGAGAACCCATCTAGTTAATAGAATTCAGTTTTTAACACTTATCATGAAAGAGAAAGATATGCATTCAAAAGAGATGTATGTAAGAATATCTTATCTTATAAAAACTCCGACTCAATAGAATCACATAAAATACATAAAAATAGAAATAAAATTACATAAAATTAATAATTAAAATTAAATTAAATTAAATTAATAACTAAAAAAATTGAAGTAAAACATAAAATTACAAAAAATAGAATTAAAATAAAATAAAATAGAGGTAAAGCATTTAATTCACTGTATATCTTTATTTACATTCTATTAGTATCTATTTTTTTATGAAAACAATTTTTATGCAAAAAATTGCTTAAATTATGCTAGAAACTAATTGATGGTTAATATATTATGTACATCTAAAAGCTTAAAAATAAAATAAAACCACTACACAAATATCAAAAAATAATGCATGAATATTTTAACAATATCCATAAATTATATCATAAAATATGTGATATACTTATTAACATGACATTATTTTGTGTAAAGGCTCCAATAAAATATTTAAGACCTTTAAAATAATTATTTTTAATAATATTGAAAAATAAATATTTATTTTAAATTAGAAATTAAAAATTATAATGGTAAATGCTAAATTAATATAATAGATATAATAAATATATTTTGAATGTGAAGGTTTGCATAATTATTCATATTTTTTTTGAATAAATTATAAGTTGTATTAATAAATGTTAAATTAATATTAATATGAATAATGTAATGAATATATTTTGAATATAGATATTTCCACACTTATTCAATTATTCATATTTTTTTAATACAGTATTCCCTATCCAAAATTTCCACACAATTCATATAAAAAACTTCACAAAAATAAATATATTTACAAATTGCATATTAATAATTATTTAAAAATATTGATTCATTTGATTCATATAATATGGAAAAATGATTTTACTTATGAGGAATCCAAAATATAATATGGAACAATGATTTTACTTCTGAGGGATCCAAAGTAAATAAATATATAATACGTCTAAAATTTTAAAAATTTGGGTTCAAGATAATATGTGGTTTGAAATTATTTTGATTATTATTTATTTTAATGTTTTAAAGTATTGTGATAATTATTTTATTAATTAATGTTATTTTTAATTATTTTTAATAAATATTTAAGATTGATTTAAACTTTTTTAATTAATTTGTAATTTATTTTGAATTAAGTTATGTATATAGTCCAAGTAATAAAGTATCAGCTTAATTAATTTTTGCAAATAATGTTGGTTATTTGACTAGTTTTATGTGAATAGGTGTTTAATTTAAATATGTTAGTTTACACTCATAGGTATGTCATCTATGAATGTGGAGCAAACTTTCTTGGGGTTTTCTCACTAGGTTTTCTTTAGAAACAAAAATAAAAAATTAGGTGAAGCATGTCATATTCCCTTTATGTAATTTATTTAGAGGTTTACGACATTGTGCATCCTCTACAATCCCTATATCAATATGAATTTATGAAAAATGATGTTTTTCATCTCCATGCCATTATTAGGGACAAAAGTCCCATTCTAGTGTGCAAAACTTCAAAATTGTATACATTGAAGCTTAAAAGGGAATTTTTTTTTTATATTATGTATGTGATAATTTAAGTTCTCATTAATGGTCCATGGATTTTGAAATTTTTATTTATTTCCTCATATCTTGATTTAGAGTCTCTATACCATTGTTAAGATCTCAAGACTCTTATTACATAAAAAATCATAATGTCAATGATATGTAGCATATATGCTAACAAACCTATGTTTGTTGCATGTAGTATTTGGGTCCTATGCATGTCCAATTATCTATAAATAAGCATACCTTAGACCCTGTGACCTTAGTTCCCTTCCCAACCCATGAGAATGCCATCCATGCTTTACTTTCTTTCCAAAATTATCTTTACAAGGAAAGTGGTTCAATAGGATGAAACCCCATACTCGTATACATTGAAGCTTAAATGAAAAGAAATTCTTTTATACTATCTATGTGGTAGTTCTGTAATATCCCTATTTTCAACGTTCTATAAATGGAGAATACACATAAAGGTCAAGGGGACCTAAGAAATAAATTTTGTAGCTATATATTAATTGTGGAAATTAATATATGACTGCAAAAATTATATCATTGTATAAAGACAGAGTAAATTGAGACCAGGAAGTCAAATCCATGAGGATGGACTAGATTCCTAAGACTTTTCTAAAATTCTCCAGAAATCCTTGGAGAAAAATAAATAAAATAAATTTTATTAGATGGGAGAAAAAGATCCAATAAAATCCTTAGTAAAGTGGAAATTTATTGAGAAGAGGTAAGAATAAAACTAGCAAGCGGAAAAGCTAGTTTTAAAAAGAAGCTTTTGTGGAAAAAACGAAAGCAAAGCCTAGGATAAGGGAAACAACATCCCAAAATAATTGGACGCAGTTATGGAAACATGTTGAGGGAAAGCAAGCTTAAATATGATACCATAGTATGACAAAGGTTGTCTACACTAAGGAAGAATTGGTCTCTCCTCGGGGGAGAGCTGCGGAATAATCTCATGGTTGGGAGGAAAATAGTCTTTATATCAGTGGTATGCACATTCTGTGAAGTTTTATGCTTTATAATATTGTTAATATTTATCCAATTCTTATAGGGAATTTATAAAAAATGGCATTTCATAAATTCTCAATTAAATTTCTATAGATTAATTTATAGAAATTATGTGTATTGTAGTGTGTTTAATTCAGAAAAAATTAGTGTCATATGTATTTGACAGAGATTAACCATAGATGAATATAGTTAATCTTTATGTGTTGCTATATAGACTTATTTTAAGTCGGGGACAAACAGACAGAATCTCTAAACCCTTGGTAAGGGTCTAAATATGTTGTTTAATTCCATCTAAATATATGAATTTTCATTGAGCAATTACAGTATATGTACTATGAAACCCAGTACAATTCAGCTATAGTAATAGCAAAAAATATGAAACAAAAATGAAATTATAAAGAAAATAGAGTCTAGTTAAACATCATGAATAGTAATACATATCTGAAGGAGGAATATACAATTCCGATTTAAAATTTGAAAAAGAAATATAGACATGTTTTCATACATAGATTAATTTATGTTTCTATAAATATTAAGAATTAGTCACATAAGTATCAACATGTAATGTAGAGAAAATTTATTAAACCAGTTTATCAATCTTCCAAAGATAAAAAATTTATACAACAAATTAATTACAAATTAATCTGGGGCATCAATCAAAATTAAAAATACAAGGTATGAAGATGAAGTTTGTAGAATGGACAGAATGGTGGCAGAGCCTCCAATTCTCTCCAACCTGATAGAGGTGAAAGTGAGCGTCAGATACTCTAACAGTTGATCACAAAGAATTGGATCAGAGAATGAAACAAATGGAACAAACCTACAACAAACATAATGATCAAAGTTAGAAAATTAAATTGAAGAAAATGAAAAATGAAACACATAGAAATTTTACAGGTAATAATAATACCTGTGAAATTAGATTCAAGCTAAAAACTATAAGTACAAGAGGATAAAAACAAAAGAATTAATTATGTGACTATAAATAAATGCAAAATTGGGAAAAATGTGATACTAACCTAAGGGTAAAAGTGTACTTTTTTCAGATCAGAATTATACCCAGTGGAGGAAGACTAAAAGAATCTGGAAAAGAGAATTCCAAATTAATTCCAGAAAGAGAATTATTATAAGTTAATTTCATAACTAAATTCTGGAAAAAATTAGTTTCAATTTCTATTACTCTAAAGGCACTGAGTAATACGATAATTAAATAGAAATCTGAAATGTAATTAGAATTAATTTAAGTTCACGATTGGTACTATATTGAAATTTGGTACAATTCCAGTATACTGAATATTATGAGACAAATAAACTTATGAAATAAAATAATATGTAAATTCAATTAAGAAATGGAACTATACGCATATAGTCTAAATGATACAATTTAAAGTTAATTTAAATATCAGAGGATCATTACAAATTATATATATATATATATATATATATATATATATATATATATATATATATATATATATATATATAGTATCATATAAAATGATATCAATTCTCTGTTATACAGAGGTAATGAAAGAATGTCATAAAACCAAAGAATGTTAAATATAACTGTTAACACTGGAAAATCGTACAAGTAGAAGACGACATTATTTACTGTCAAGTAGAAGGATTTACAGTGCTGGAAGACATTACAAAATCTGGAAAGTATTCAAAAATCTCTATGGTCTGAGGAAAAATCAAATTTGATCAAGTCATAAATGATTTTGCACACATTATCCTTCATGAAGAGTGCCTTTGCATGCCTTATGACCCGAAATGTGCGCAATCCTGGGAGTGGTGAAATGTCACTTTTTGGGACCACGCAAAGCATAAGTCAGTGATTCCTCACTTGAAGTTGCCTAAGGACAACCACCAAAGCCTCCTTAAACATCAAGTGAGCACACAATGGAATATTTGTAGCACACAAAAGAATCATACCCCTCTCTTGGGTCACCATCCACAATGTACCAAGAGAGGGAAGAAGGATTTGAATTATCCTATATAAGGCCACCATGAGATGAAGAACTTGTGAACATATTGTTATGCTAGCCTGAAATTCCCAAGAAATACCAGCAGTGTGTGATCTGGAGCTAAAGATAGAGGGGACTGAATTGTTGGCCATCCAACAAGTTTAGTCCATCACAGTAGAGAGAGAGGGAGACTTTGCACCGAGGCAAGCTTGGGGTAAAAAAATCCTTGCATCGAGACTTAGAATCCATGTTCTAGGGGCCCTTTGGAAAGAGGGTAAAGTTTCACTCTTATTTTACTACCATCACTCAATAAGAGGGGCCTAAGAGCCACCTTTCGTATTATTGTAGATGTTTGACTCTTTTCAAAGCTCGTGTTTATTTGTTTTAGTTATAGTTTAGTTTTAGTTTATATATGCATGCTATTTCTCTATCTAGTATGCTTATGATTCTAGCTTGTTCCACTAACTTGCTTGACTCCACTTTTTTTTCTACCTATTACCAATAACTTAAGTGGGTAGAACACACCCCTTAAGTTGGTGTGATTTCGTACATACGTGCACCAAACACACTTCAACAATAACATTTAACATTAAATAGGAAAATTGTATATATATATATATATATATACGATGAACCTTTAGAAATAATTATCCAAAATTCACAAAATAATTGAGTTAATTGGTATACGCTACTAGATTTTGTAAAATAGATTATGTATTATGAATCATTAAGAAGAAAAATAGAGCTCAGAAAAATGTTTTAAATAAAATAGCTTACCAGTGCCAAAGCATAAGCATATGGTATACGCTGAGGAGGAAATCCTGAGCATATTTTCTGGAAGGCTAAATATAATATAACTATTATCAAAACCCAAAATTGAACTAAACAAAAATGATACAGTTCAATAATAAAAAATTCACAAGACAAAGGTATAAATATCAAGTACAGTGAAGGAAATTTATGCACATTAGTTCTAATAAATTTTAAGAGAGAAATTAAATTGTTGGGAGGGTCACCGTATCTCTTTAAACCATGACTGCAAAGTCGTAATCATAATTTAGTGAAAAATCCAGAAGCACAAATTTGGGGAAAAGTCCAAATTCTGGAAGGAATGGAATGGATATGAAATTTTCAAAGAGAGATACAATGAAATAATAATCATACGATTTCAATTTCGGGAAACGTAAATGAAAAAGGATGAATTGTCTTAATTACATGAAACCAAGAAAGAAATTGTAATGGGTTCAAATAGATAAAAATTTTAAGTGATAATTATAAAAATGAAGGATAACTCTCAGATATGAACCCAAATTTCCTCTGTTAAATATTGAATCAAAAATTCCAGAATTGAAAAAGGAACCATATGAATTGGGGCAATTTTTATATTAAGAAACTATCCAATTAGATATGAACCCAAATTTCCTCCATTAAATATTGAATCCAAAATTCTAAAATTGAAAAAGGAACCATATGAATTGGGGCAATTTTTAGATTAAGAAATTATCCAATAAGTTACAGACCCAGAATTTAAATCTAGGGGTTTTGAAAACTTTGGAGCAATGAAAATAGAAAACCATATATGGAATAAAAGGAAATTCTTACCTTGTAGTTGGCCGTGAGGGAATACACTGAATACAAAGAAGATTGAGGAATTTGTATAAAAAATGTGAATATGGACAAATACCATAAGTAAATAACTAAATTGGGAATGTAACAGAAATGATAACCAAAAGAAAAACATAACTTCCACAAACATAGAAAATTGATAAATGGAGGTTCCTTACCTTAAACAAAAATTTGACAATGCTCGTTGGAGAGCCGAGGCATAAATGCTGACATCCAGTGAGGTTACACAACATTCGAATTGAAAAAAAGAGGCCATAAAAGTAATAACCTCGTCATGCTCTCAGAAATTAGTTGAATAAACTTCTGGAGAGGTATATCTCTAGGCATGGAACTCTCAAAGAAAAACACAAGACAAATGAAAAAAAAATGATAATGTGAAACCCTACCCAGGTCATTCAACACCTGAAGAAATCGAGATTCAATCCTAATAGTTCATCACAGTCATAAATGTGTCTCTGAAAGGATAGAAGCCATATGACGAGCATGAGTAACATAACATAATTTAATGGTTGAGGTAAATGAAACGATAAGGGTAGAGGAAACATTAATGTTGTTCTGGTGCAATCCTATCGTTTCTCCTATGGACGGTTATTGTCATTCAATTTAATTAAAAATAAATGTAAATGATGGAATGGATTTTAATAGTTAGGATGTTGAATGATATATGTTATGAAAATTTCAAATTGTTATAACATATTAAGAAATTTAATACATTGATATTAAATTTAAATACAGTGAAATAGGTTAATAAATGGTTCTTTAACTCTTTGTGGACTTGTATATATTCTTGGATAACATATATATGTTCTATACCATGGACTATTAATTTTATTAAATTAAATTTACACAACTATTAAACTATGAGAAATAAGATGGTGTAAAATAATAAAATTTCAATAGTTTACTATGAATGGTATAGGTTATGGATAATACGTTGATATGTGTGAACATAACTTTTAGTTGAGTCATATATATATATATATATATATATATATATATATATATATATATATATATTTTGTGGGCACTATATATATATATATCTAATTATCCGGTATGGTATATGGAAATGTATATTAAGTTTATATACCACCAATGAAAAATATCATGGGGCGGAATGACATGTATTCATGAAATAATAATATTAGTTAGAAAGTTATAATTGAGAAATTATAACTTGAAGACAAAATATTTAAGGTGTGTTAAATTATAATAAGAGGAAGTTATAAGAAATCAAGTAGAACCTAAATATTAGAAGGGTAAAATTATTCCAACGTTGTAACGAAGGGCAAGTTATAACACTATAAGGAATAATGATAAGGAAAAAGGATGGTAAATAAAGTTAAATACATAGGGATGTATGTATTTTAATTTACTTAAGAGGATCTCTTGGGCAATAAAACAAGTAGGGTTCTTAAGAAATAAATTTAAATGAAGGGGTTATATAAACCTACCTTTATAAGATCAGAGTTGAGGATAAGAAAATTAAAATACAAGTAGCCTTTAAGATTTCACTATTAGTGTGAAAATATCAATGACGAATATGTCGGAAAAGACCACTGATCACGACCAGAATTACTATATATATATATATAATGGGCTACTTGGAGTTGTTACAAATGGTATCAGAGCCCGTGTTAAGACTTCGGGCTTATGGGTCGCAACACAAGGAAAAAAAATTTGTTGTCAAGATAATTTTAAAAATCTTATTTATGATTACTAATTGATATCTGTGTCGCAAAAATCAGTGCAAAAAAAATTCAACTACTGTCATAACTAACAGAAAAGAGTCGTAAGTAGAACTGGGAAGAGGAGGGGCCCTACTAGATCCAAATGCGCAAATGTTAAAAATAACATTATAGTAAGAAATAGTTCAGTTGAAAACTAACTATGAACGGTTGTTGCAGTATTGATCAAAAGAGGTCGGTAAAGATATTACCTCCAAATATAATTTTCAAATGAAATAGAACCAAACTCAGAGAGGTATGAGATTGGGGAAGAATCTTCTTAAGGAGCAGAAGAAAAGAGAGTTACAGGGAGAATTCTAAAATTAAATTAATTCTCTAGTCCTTAAATAAGATAAGGAAAGGGATGTGGAAACCTGACTCCTAAACACGGAAAATACTTCCAGGTATATGAATATGGAATAAATCTAAAAGTAATATTTGTGGGTTACTAGTGGCAAGACAAAGCCACACTTTGCTGAAAGAGACCAAAAATTTACACTGGCTTGACAAAAAAACTATGTCATGAGAAGAATTCCAAGAGAAATGGAAATCTCGATGCCTTAGTGAGAGGTATTATGAAGACATAACAAAGAAAAAACGTATGAACTAAGTCGAGACAACTTAGTGTAGATGAAATTGTGAATAAATTCACAAAATTTCTTCGATATGTGCCTTGCATTAGGGAAGAAAAGGCAAAATTACAATGAATTCTAAACTGTCTAAACCACATCTAAAAAGACATAATTGAAAGTGAAAATTCTATCATTATGAAAAAAATTGTTCGAAAAACATGATTGTGTTACCATCCACAAAAAGATAAGGTCAATCAGTTGAAAAAATAGCAAAAAAAAGCACCAAAGGAATCAAAGACAGACAAAATGAATATAAGTCAGCAATGATTGAAATTGCGGGTACCAATTCTAACCAATCTGTGTCTGTTTTACTTGATTTAGGAGTAAAATTAAGTTATATCAACCTCAAGATAGTGGAAAAATGTAGTTTGAAAACCATAAAATGTCAATAATCTTGACTGGTACAGTAAATTTCTGGAACAAAGAAGAAGTTCAGTCATAAACTAACTAAATTATCTGCAAATGGAATAGATTTCCAATTAGACATGCTTCCTGTAAAGTTGTATGATATTCTAGTGGAAATGGATTGAATAGGACTATAGAAATAAATAGTGAATTTCTTGAATAATAGGTACTTGCACTAAGAAAATAGGAAAATCTGTTACAGTTAATGGAAAATAAAAACTAGTGACCTTTAAATAGATTTTTACATTACAACAATAATGGACAACAAGAAAAAAATTGTCAAGTATGCTGCCAAAGTTGGAGAATTGGAACAACCAATAGGAATGAGTATGTGGAAGACTTATCTACAATTAATAAATTCGGAAATGTAATGCTATAAAAAAAATTCAAGGATGTATAGATGAATACTCCTGAACAATAAGAACTGAAATTTTTAATTACAAGTAGCCAAGAATTATATTAAACCAAGCGTGTCTCCGGGGGGGGAGCGCTAATTTTGGTTTCCAAAAATAAGGATGAAACCTTCTGGATGTATATAGATTTAGAGAGTTAAACCAGTTAACTACCAAGAACTGGTTACCTCTTCCAAAAATAGAGGATAAATTTTGATCAAATAAGAAGGAAAAATTTTAATACAATCTTCTGAATTGGATAAAGACATTATAAGGTTGAAAATTTAACCTTTGGACTTACCAAAACCATGCTATAGTCCTACATTAATGTACTTAATGAAAATTATACTACCAAAAAAATTGAACATGTTGCATCAAGATTTTCTGGTATGCTTCAGTAAGGGATAGGAACAATAGGAACATTATAGAATAGTGTTGAAAATCTTTAATAGAACGTTAATTACATGTAAAACTCGGCCAATGTGAGTTTCAAAAAAGCCCAAGAGTCAATAATTGAACATGGCAATTCTAAAGAGGGATTGGCAGTAAATCAAAAAAAGGATACATGCAATAATGAATTGGCCTGAATCCAATGAGATACTAGCAATACGATTAATAAGTAGTATTGACAAATAATACCAAAAATTTGAAAAAGGATTTTTTGCATTGTAGAAAAAGGAGAAGGTAAAATTGAGTGGAAAACTAAGTACCGAATTAGTTTGAAACAACTAAAACATAAATTTAGTACTACACTGAAAATTGATGATTCAACTAAGAAGTGGTTTTGGATACGAAAATAATCGTATAGGGAGACTGAGAGAAAGATTTCCGCAAAATAATGTAGAAATAGTTTATGAATCTCGAATTTGAAATTCGAAGAAACATGAATAAAGTTATGCAGTCTAGGAATTAGAATTGGTTGATGTAATAAATACCTTAAAAATGTGGAATTAGTGGCCAGGCGAAAGGTAAAGTTAGTGATAACAGGTCATAAATATTCCTTTACTCAAATAAAGTGAAATGAAAAATAAGCAAGGTGTTAAATTTCCTCAGTAAATTTGATATAGAAATAAAAAATAGAAGGAAAAGAAAACTGAATTATTTATCTGTAAGTAGATAGAATCATATAATTCTGACACATACAAGTAGCAAAAGTAGCAGTGTAATAATTGAAGTGGGAGAACAAATGTAAGGAGCATTGTTGAAAAACCCTTAATAGGTAAGATTTCAGTAAGATGAAATTGTATGATAGATAATAAATCAGCCAGAACTGATTTTTACATGTAAAGAGTATAAAATTGTAAGGTGTCAATGATGAACTGTGAAATATTATATGAATACCATCAGAGTACCCTCAGAAACCTTATGCAGGTAATCTAGGCATACCAAGATAAATATAGCCTTAAAAAAATATATATATTTGACTAGGGATGAAGAAAGAGGTAGTAACAAAATTCTTGGCAAGGTGGTTGAAAATATCATCAAATAAAATAGACTATCAACATCCTGCTAGTCTACTAAATTCCCTCTCTAATTTAAAATAGAAGAAAAAAGTGATATGAATGGAATTTAATTTAAGACTACTAAGTACCAACATGACAAAATTTTGGGGATAGTGGAGCAGCACACTTCTGCATTTACAAGCCAATGTTGGCACATCACAAGTGACCAAAGGATTTAGGAAAGAAATCCTTAACTCCATAGAATCGAAAAATTCATTTCTCAGATAGAGATACCAAAAGTACATATACTTTTGGGAAAATCCTGTCTGGAGGAAGTGGGGGACAAACCTGAACTGCAGTGAAATTTACTATCCTCACATACAGATAGACAAATAGAGAGAAAAATGAAAATATTAACAGACCTATTGTATAAGGATGGAATAAATAAAATACAAGATTCCGGGAAACATTCTACAATTACTAGAAACTGCATACAAATACAAGTATCAGACATCCAGTAACATAAGTCAGTCAAAAGCCTCGTATGAAAATAAAAATGCCGCACTCCACTTAGTTGGAGTTAACAGAAGCACAAATTGGTTCTAATACCAGAAGTACTACAGGAGGTGGAAACAGACTATGGAAAGAAGTCATCATAATATTAAAGTAAATCCATCTCGTTAGAAGATTTATGTAAGAATTCACAGAGAATTCAAAAATGGAGATAAAGTATATATAAATATTAAACTGAAAAAGATGGTATTACATGCAGACAATTACGCTGAGAAACACCTCAATATTGTGGGGCCATGAGGGTTGGAGTGAGATTATAAAATCGCTCTACTTCTTCGTATTAAATCGGTTTCATATTTCATTATTGAAAAATTTATGTACACGAACCTGCTCACGTGATTGATTGGATTGTGATACCAATGGAGAAAGAAATGAACTTTCGTCCAGATAAAATAGTAGCTCGGATGAAAGTATAGTGGAAACACTTCACACCTGAGGAAGCTACTTGAGACCAGGAAGTTATGATGAAAGAAACGTAACCATCACGGGTTAATAAATAAAGAGAGAGATTGGAAAACATCGAGGACGATGTGTTTTTTTTAGAGGAACTATGTAATATTCTTATTTTCAGTATTATATAGATGGAGAATACAAATAAAGGTCAGGGGGGCCTAAGAAATAAATTATGTAATTATATATTAATTGTGGAAACTAATATATGAATGTGGAAATTATATCATTGTATAAAAACAAAGTAAATTGAGACCAGGAAGTCAAATCCATGAGGATGGACTAGATTCCTAAGACTTTGCCAAATTCTCCAGAAATTTTTGGAGAAAAATAAAATAAAATAAAATTAATTAGATGCGAGAAAAATATTTAATTAAAGCCTCAGTAAAGTGGAAATTTACTGAGAAGAGGTAAGAATAAAACTAGAAAGCAGAAAATCTAGTTTTAAAAAGAATATTTTGTGGAAAAAACGAAAGCAAATCCTAGGCTAACGGAAACAACATCCCAAAATAACTAGACGCAGTTATGGAAACAGGCTGAGGGAAAAGCAATCTTAAATAAGCTATCCTAGTATGAAAAAGGTTGTCTACACTAAGGAATAATTGTTCTTTGCTCGGGCAAGAGCTGTGGAATAAACTCAAGGTTGAGAGGAAAATAATCTTTATATCAGTGGTATAAGCATTCTATGAAGTTTTATGTTTTATATTGTTGTTAATACTTATCTGATTATGATAGAGAATTTAGAAAAATTGGTATTTCATGAATTCTGACTTAAATTTCTATAGAGAAAGTTAGAGAAATTATGTAATGTACAATGTTTAACTCATAGAAATTTAGAATCATGTGTATTTGACATATATTAATCATAGATGAATACAGTTAATCTTTTTGTGTTGTTACATAGACTTGTTTTAAGTCAGAGACAAATAGACATAATCTCTAAACCCTTGGTAAGGGTCTAAATCTGTTGTTTAAGTCCATATACATATTTGAATTTTCATTGAACAATTACAATATATGTACTATGAAACCCAATATAATTCAACTATAGTAATAACATAAATTATGAAAAAAAAAAAAAAAAAAACATAATAGAGTCTAGTTAAACAACAGGAATAGTAATACATATCTGAAGGAGGAATATACAATTCATATTTAAAATTTGAAACAGAACTATAAGCATGCTTTCATATAGAAATTAATTTATGTTTCTATCCATATTAAGAATTGGTCATATAATTATCAACATTTAATGTAGAAAAAATGTATTAAATACTTAATTACATGTAGGAGTCCTTTTCACTAAAAATCCTCTAATGGATATGAGGATAAAACCAATTTATCAATATTCCAAAGATACAAATTTTGTACAATAGTTTAATTACAAATTAATCTAGGGCATCAACCAAAATTCAAGGTATGAAGATGAATTTTGTAGAATGGATAGAATGGTGGCGGAGCCTCCAATTTTCTGATGGCTGACCTAAAAGAGGGGAAAGTGAGTGTCGGGTACTCTGAAAATTTATATGAATGAATGGTATCATAGAATGAAACAAATGGGACAAACCTGCAACAAACATAAAGATCAAAGTTAGGAAAATAAACTGACAAATACTAAAAGGAAAAACACAGAAATTGTACAGGTAATAATAATACCTATGAAATTAGCTTCAGGCAAGTTCTTCTTATACATACAATAAACATAACTGTAAGTACAAGAGGATAAACAGAACATAATTAATTATGTGAATGTAAATAAATTTAAAATTGGGAAAAATGTGATACTAACAGATTAATTCCAGAAAGAGAATTATTATAAGATAATTTCATAATTAACTTCTGTAAAAAAATTAGTATCAATTTATATTACTCTAAAGGCATTCAGTAATACAATAATTAAATAAAAATATGAAATGTAATTAGAATTAATTTAAGTTCAAGATTGGTACTATATTGAAAATTGGTACAATTCCAGTATAGCTAATATTATGAGATAAATAAACTTCTGAAATGAAATTATATGTAAATTTAATTCAAAAATAGAACTATATGCATATAGTCTAAATGATACAATTTTAAAGTAATCTAAATATCAGAGAATCGTTACAAATAAATTCTATATATATATATATATATAGGAAGTTCATATAAAATGATATCAAATCTTTGTTATACAGAGGTAATGAAAGAGTGCCATAAAACCAAAGAATGTTAAATATAACATTTCACATTAAATAGGAAAATTATATATATATATATATATATATATTGTGAACTTTTACAAATAATTATACAACATTCATAAAAAAATTTGAGTTAATTGGTATACAATAATGGATTTCATAAAATAGATTATGTGTTTTGAATCATTATGAAGAAAAATAGAGCCATGAGCAATGTTTTAAATAAAATAGCTTACCAGTTCCGAAGCGTAAGCGTATGGTATACGTTGGTGAAGAAATCTTGAGCATATTTTCTGGAAGGCTAAATGTAATATAAATTTTATCGAAACCCAAAATCGAACTAAACAAAAATGATACATTTTGATAACAAAAATATGCTCAAGATTTCTATAGCTTACCAGTTCCGAAGCGTAAGCGTATGGTATACGTTGGTGAAGAAATCTTGAGCATATTTTCTGGAAGGCTAAATGTAATATAAATTTTATCGAAACCCAAAATCGAACTAAACAAAAATGATACATTTTGATAACAAAAAATTCATGTAACAGACGTATAAATATCAAGTACAATGAAGGAAATTTATGCACAGTTGTTCTAATAAAATTTAAGAGAGAAATTGAATTTTTTGGGAGGGGCAGCGTATCTCTTTAAACTATGACTACAAAGCCGTAATCGTAATTTGGTGAAAAATCCAGAAGCACAAATTTGGGGAAAAGACCAAATCCTGAAAGGAAAGGAATGGATATGCAAATTTCAAACCAGGTAAAATTTTAGGTGCTAATATTCATAAGTGGACTAATTTTCCATGCTTTTTCAAAAATCAAGATTCGCCAATTTCCATTTTTTTTAAAAACAATTGGCCCAAATTTTATAGTACCCCATTATTTTACCTTAAAAATCACCATAACATTATATTGACTAATATAAATGATTGGAAATATAAATATTTCTACAAAAATATCGCCAAAATTTTCACAAATTGCATATTAGGAATTAGTAATATTTGTCAAAATTTCTAAAGTGTAAGATAAACTTCCATCTTTAAAATTTTCCCTGTTTCAAAAAAAAATACAATGAATTGATAATCATATGATTTCAATTTCAAGAAACGTAAATGAAAAGGGATAAATTGTTTTAATTACATGAAACCAAGGTTGAAATTGTAATTGGTTCAAATAGATAAAAATCGTAAGTGATAATTATAAAAACAAACGATAACTCTCGGATATGAACCCAAATTTTCTCTATTAAATATTGAATCCAAAATTTCAAAATTGAAAAAGGAACCATACGACTTGGCGCAATTCGTAAATTAAGAAACTATCGAATAAATTACAGACCCATAATTTAAATCTAGGGGTTTCGAAAATTTTGGAGCAATGCAAATAGAAAAACACGTATAGTGGGTGAGTTATTACCACCAGTGAGTACAGCCATTAGTTTGTTCGTCAGGCGTTTGCGGCCTCAAAGTAGCCTGCAATATAATTCTCAATTTCTCTACAAGGTAGAGAATACTAAGATCCATTGCAAACCGAAGATAGCATTTCGTCTAAGGACTGTTCCAATATATCCAAATATTCGCAGTTGGAATCGTTTTGGGCAATACCCACTCTGGCTGCTAAATCGGGTAAAATATCTATCTGCAAAGATGGTAGCATTTCTCGAAGTTTGTGTTGTTGTTGTGGACTCCAGCGGACGCTGGCTAGATATTCCATACATTATTTGACGCTGCTATTCAGATTATAACATTAGATTTATTGATAAGATGTCGACAACGTTACAGCTTTGGCTTTGGCTTTGAGTTGAGTGAATACAAGACAGAATTAAATAAAAATGTTTCCAAAAGTGCAGAGGATCCGGTCTTGACTCTGACCAGGGTACGCGTAGTGCTGCACAAAATTATCACTGGAAACGGAGATCCGCCAGAGTTACATGACCAGACGTGGTCATTGTGTTTTGGGTTGGATAACCTGTAAGTGGTAGTGGGAAGGGTTTGGAGTTCTTATCTGGGTTGGATAACCTGTAATTGGTAGTGGGAAGGGTTTGGAGCTCTTAAGATTTTTACAGATAGAGGTATCTTTGTTGAGGAAAGTGTTGAACTGGAACTGGAGTTGGAACTGGGAATGGAATTGGAGCTGTCTCTTTTCAGATGTTGTGTAGGTCTTCTTGGAACATATACCTGGGTCTTTCGCTGGAGCTATCTCTTCTCAGACGCTGACTAGGTCATACTAGAACACATTCCTTCTTTGGTTTCTGGAATGATGCGGTGGTTGGTGTATTAGTGGGTTTCGGATGATGTTTCTCGTTGCCCTTTTGTTATGAACCCTTAGTTAGCGGACTGCACGTGATCTTTACATCCTTCCTATGTCTTTCGACGAGAAAGTGGAGATTGGCATTATTATCAGCCTTGCTATTGGGGCGTACTTCATATTAAGGGGATTATTTTCTCTGTATAAGTCGGATGGTCGTGGTCATTAAGAGTATTGGGTCTCCGAAAAAATCTTTGGTCCCCCCCTCGGACCCGGATTTATAGCCTTCTATCAGATACTATAAATGGCTTTATCTATGGCGGAAATGGGTTGACTCTCTTATTATCTTATGCCCCTGCAAAAATTTTGGCTTCAGGCTGGGATCTAGGTGGTGGACCTGTCCTGGCTGCATATTTTGTTGCTGTTGTCATGTTTAGAGCATCGGTTTCGATTCGGCTTTGGTTTTTCCGGTGGAGATGAGAAAATCTCCCGGACGTATAAATTTTTTCCGGCAACACCCGACATCGAACTATTTATGAGGTTCTGACATTGGCACCTGACCCTCCTCGACATACCCATTTGAGGATTGGATTAAACGAAGGTGGCGGCAGCCATTTATGGAGACAGTGGATATGAATTTGGAATAGATATTTTCCCACAGTTGTCATTGATCTTGTCAGCAATATTATCATCGATCGTCATTGGTATGTGTGGGGAATATCAACATTCTCGCGGGATCATTAAGTCTAGGAGTTAGTAGACATTATTTTATGATAAATGCCACTATTGCCGACGGTGGAATTTATTATATGAATTGTGGATGATCATGCTATCTGACAAGTACCTGCAGTGGACTTCCTTTTAGTGGATTCTCTGAGAAAAGGCCCTGCTTGACATATCATTATAAATAAGGACCATCACTCATCCTGTTTCCTTCCAGCTCTTTTCGGGGAATAAACATTATTGGAAACGTGGATGCGGTGGCTGAATCTTTGGTCTCTGACATGGAGGACACCAGGCATGGAAATATTTACAAGGAGACTAACACGGGATTAGACTCAGACACATCAGCCCATGAATAATTTATCAATGCGACTATTGAAGCCGAGAAGGTATATAGGAATTCCGCTGATATTGATAATTATATCATTAGGCAGGGCATATCTGGATCTGTATACGAGCAGGTGAAGGAACAAGTTGGCTATGACACACAACAGTACAATAATCATAAACTTGGTTGAAGAAAAAAGGGTAAACAATGTTATAAGAAAAGGATGGAGATCAAAGAAATTTCTCTGGATCATGAGGACCTGTGCAGAAGAGTGGCAATCCTACAGAGAAGGGCGCTGATCGGAAGGTGGATGTTTCCAGAAGGGAAAGAGATTGATATGGACGGTTGGGTTAGACAGAAATGGTCCACTTTAATTGGATATTCCCCGAAGATCAGTCTGCTCTTAAATGGGTGGTACAATATTCATTTTATGGACGAGGGGGATATTGATAAAATTATTCATACTACATGGGTTCAGGGACGGAGTTACTTACAGCTGATCCCTTGGTATTTGGGATTCAACCCTGTGATGGAAGCCCCAAAGAGTCCCATTATATGGGTCAAACTTCCCGGTCTGCCATTGGAATTTTGGACAGTCAAATCGCTCCGGGCAATTGGGGATTCCATAGGGGAGACTAAGTATATTGACCCGAGCATAGTGGGGGCTCTCGATAAAAGAATAGCTTGGATTCTTGTGGAAGTTAACTTTGCCGGAGGACTTCCTGGAGATGTTGACCTCCTCTGGGGTAAGCGTCGACACCGTCAAAGAATCGACTACTGGGGTATTCCTTTCAGATGCCTCATCTGTTATAAAACTGGACATCTCCGGGATAATTTCCCCCTTCGTAGTAGGACAAGGAAAAATGGTCCACCCCACTGCAAAGGGAATCGACATTACATATCTTCTTCAATATTTTCGAGCACGACAAACACTGGTAATCCTATATCGGTTTCCTCTGACGATGATTCATTTTCTAATGCTTTTGAACAAAGTGATAGGTCATTGGCGAATGATGAGAGGGCAAGTAGAAAACTATACTGTAACACAATTGGTCCTCTGGTGAATGAGCAAACCTGTCCACCTATTATGCATGTATCCAATGTCTATTCACACGAGGATGTCTCCTTACCTGACCCTGGAATTGAAATGAGACATGATTTTGCTCATTCTGATCCCATACATGAAAGTAATCAGGGATGGGAACATGAACCAACCCAGGATGCTATCGCTTTAGATTTATCTGCAGGTGGCCGGAACGATTTGGATCTTCCCCTTTTTGGGTCTTCACGCTTTTGTGTCGGTGAATCATCCTGTAAAATTTTGTCTACGAATAATTCTGTCCCTTCTGAACCGATCCCACCCCCCCCTTCTTCTGAGGTTCCTGTCGTTTTCCCCAATTCCCCACATAACTCGATAGGGAGTGATATCGATTCGCTGTTTGGTAACCCTCAACTAGACCTGGCTGCCCTCACTATGTTCGACAAAGCTGTCATCTCTCCCATCGTACCCAAACCAGCTTTAGCCTTTTCCAATGTCACCATCCAAAAAGAAAAGAAAAGCGGGTCTAAATTGTCTAAAGAGAATCTTAGGTCCTTGTCTTTGCTTTCTGAAGAGTATATTAACCTCTCTGATGTCCCTATTGCCTCTGTTGACGATATTTCTGCCAATCCCCGGGCGCTTAGAGCTGGAAAGCCCACTGATGTGATGTGATGATCCACTTCCTATCCATGAACATCAGGGGGATTGGCGATGCCTCCAAAAGTCATTGCCTTCGTGATTTGTTCAGCACAGAAGGCCCATGTGTAATTTTATGTCAGGAGACGCTATGCGCATGGTAAAAAGCTATTAATTATTTTTTGAGTATTTTTAAAGGATGGAAAGCTGCGGCGGTTGATTCTATTGGTTACTCGGGTGGGTTGATCACACTATGGAATCCTTACTGGACCAAATTCAAAGCATATCGATTTTTCGGTGGGATGCTGTTGTCCGGACACATCCGTAGAATCGAAGGCATTTTCAATATCATAAATCTTTATGCTCCATACCAGAACAAGCTTGCGTTCTGGAACAGGTTTCCACTGTGTGGCATTCTCTCTCTCAACAATCTGGTGATTATGGGGGATTACAATTCCATTTTACATGCAGATGAGGCTTGGGGATTGAGGGCTAGAATGGATCATTTAGCGAACTTTCTGAATGATCTTTTTGCTAAGTATCATATGGTCGATATCCGACACAATGGAATTGCCCCCACTTGGTCCAACAATAGAATGGAGGAGGATTATTTTGGTAAGCGCCTCGATCGCGCCTTGGTGAAGATTGGTTTGATCAACACACTGGGCGTGCCCAGATCTTCAATGGTGTCATACAATATATCAGATCACATGCCCATCCTACTCACTTGGAGACTGGGCAATCCTACCAAGGGTGTACCATTCAAGTTCAACAGAGCATGGTTAGAAGAACAGGAATTTGTGGAAATGGTCAGGGAGTCTTGGCTGTCTGCAGTTGACGACCAGGGATTGTCGGGTTGGAACCGTTTCCATTACAAATTACAGAGGATTAAGAAGGCAGTAAAAAATTGGGAAATCAATAAAAAATCCGCTCTTAGAACTGAGATTGTTGACATTAAGATAAATATGAGACAGATTTATATGGAATTCAAGAGAAAGCCTCCGGATTCTCATTCATACACAAGACTGAAGACATTGGATGATAGACTGAAACAGATCCTCCTCCTTGAAGAAATAACGTGGAAACTCAAAAGCAGGAACAGGTGGTTAAATGAAGGAGACCAAAATATGAAGTATTTTCATAAATGTGCAAACGACCATAGGTGCAGAAATGTGATTTGGAGTATTAAGAAGAGGGACGGAAGTAGTGCTATTACCACTAAGGACATACAGGAGGAGGCCTTCCGGCATTTTTCATCCTTCTATCAACAAAATTATGACATTTATGGGGACAGTCAAAGGTGGTTCTTGGACCGAGTTGAGAGGATGTTTAATGAAGAAGACATCTCACGTATTGATGAACGCATTACTACTGTGGAGGTAGAAGCAGTCCTAAAGTCATTTCCACATGATAAATGCCCTGGACCAGACGGTTGGACGTCTGAATTCTTCATTTTTTTCTTTGATATCATGGGAAATGAGATTGCCGAAGTCAGTGAGTCCTTCAGGAAAACTGGTTGCATTCCCTCTAATCTCAATTCTACTTTTATTGCCCTTATTCCGAAGACGGATAAACCTGAGTCTTTTGGAGACTTCAGACCGATTGCCCTTTGCAATCTTCTATACAAAATCACCTCCAATATTATTGCGAACAGGTTAAAGAGTACTCTCTCTCAACATATTTCTCCAGAGCAATATGGCTTTCTCAGCAGCAGATCCATCCATGACGTTATTGCCATCGCACAGGAGATCCTGCACACTATGCACACGGAGAAGAGGGAGGCCATAGTGATGAAGGTGGATTTGTTCAAAGCATACGATATGCTGGATTGGTCCTACATTCGCCTTGTGCTATTTAAAATTGGACTGCCTATCAGAATTATACGATGGATTATGTCCTGTATAACGTCGATACATTACGTTGTGTTGATAAATGGCATCCCGACTAATTTTTTTGCAGCCGACAGAGGTTTACGCCAAGGGTGCGCATTATCTCCATTAATATTCATTTTAATTATAAATGGCTTCTCTAATATGATGCGCTATGCTGAGAAACAGGGGTATATATCAAGTTTCTCATTCTCGGACTCTGTCTCCACTTCTCATTCACTTTTCGTTGATGATATGCTGCTCTTTGGTAGACTGAACAGGGACCACTGGCTCTACAACCATCACATTATGTCCAGATTTGGAGAAGCAACGGGATTATGTATAAATAAGACTAAATCCTTTATCTTATATGAATTTGGTGACTTAAATGAAATTTCGTTCATTGCAGAGAATATAGGGATCAACTGTATGCTGGTCAAGGACGGGTTTCAGTATCTGGGTTTTAAAATCAAGCCTTGCGGTTACAAGTGCAGGGATTGGCTCTGGTTGGTGGATCGCTTCAAGATGAGAATCAATAAATGGACTCACAAGTGGCTGTTTATGGGAGGTAGAATCGTCATGGTTCAAGCAGTGCTCTCACAGTTAATTGTGTACTGGTGACATTTCTTATTTGTTCCAGAAATGATAGTGGACAAAATTAACAGGATTATATCTCATTTCATATGGACAGGTAATGGCTCGGAGCGCAAATATCATTTGGTCAAGCTAGATCGTATAAGTTGGCCCAAAACACAAGATGGATGGGGCATTTTAAATACGAGAATGTTCAACCAAGCACTGCTAATAAAATCCTTTTGGCGCGCCATCAATGGATACGGCATATGGAACAACATTGTCAAATGTAAATATCTAGAGGGGGACCCGTTACTACAGCTCATATGTCATGAGTTCTCTTTGCCTTCTTCATACTCAGCCATTTGGGGTAGTTTCAAGAAAATCCTGGATCATGATGTGGACAAACTTGCTTGGCTTTTTAGAAATGGCGCTAGTATTCCGATTGGGGTGACTGGCATTCAGGGATATAACCAAGCCGCGATTCCTTCTCCTCGGCTTATCCATAAGTTGGCGCACAAAGGTATGGTCTTCCTTTCACAAACCATCCTTTCCTGGTCAAATAATGCGCCGGTTTTCAAAAACGCAGAGCAAATGGGACTGAGGGGGGAGGATGCAATAGTTTGGGAGATTTTCTGTAAAGAACTGCGGGCAGCTGGTTTCTCACACTCGGCAGGCAAGGACTCGATCACATGGAACAGACCGATCAAAGGGAAGGATCCCATTGTCAGGGATATCTATCACTACATTGCCTCACAGACACAGGGTACACATCATTCTGGAATATTTGGTAAATATTGGTCCCGGAAGATTCCCAAGAAGATCACCATTTTCGGTTGGCTCACCTGGAAAAACAAGATTCTTACATGGGACAAAATTGTTAGAAGAGGACAACAGGGACCGGGTAGATGCTCGATATGTGGTAAGATGGAGGAAAAAATGCATCACATATTTTTTCGCTGTCCTGTTGTACTTCAATTGTGGAATCCTTTTAGCTCCTGTCTACTCCAATCTAACTAGATCCCACAAGATTTCATATCAGCTGCACACGAATGGGACAGGCTTAAGAATCGATACAGATCTCTACCTTTCTTCCTGATATGGGAAGTTTGGTAGGAGAGGAATAGAATAATTTTTGAGCGCAAGGTTTTCTCCCTTTCATCGGTACACACAGCCATTATGAGATGGATTCCTCTACAGACCCAATCTCAAATCTGATGCTCTGACAGGTCTCTCAAAACACGACCACATGAAATCTCTATCCCAGCTATTTTTTTTGATGGGGCATGCAGAAATGGGAACACAGGGTGTGGTGCATGGATCAAATTTTCGGAAAGGGACAAGATTCATTTGTTCTGGAACGGAGGTCCGGGGACCAATAACAAAGCAGAATTTATGGCATTATGGGGAGATCTTTCTGTAGCTAACAGTTCACTGTTGACAGATATACACATATATGGCGATTCCAATCTTGTTGTTGAATGTATCACAGGTCGCCAGCACTTGAATGCTCCGGATCTTCAGGGATGGTACACTCGGACTCAGAGTTTATGGGACAGAATGGGAAAGCCCCCCATCACTCATATATACAGGGATAATAACACTAGAGCGGATGACCTTTCCAAAAGAGGACTCCGAGAATCTTTTGGCATGATGCAGATGGAACAGTACAGAGATCGGGACCTCATCTGGAAGTCCACGGAACCCATCCTATAAACGTTGTTCTGTTCTTCTATATGACTTGTCTTTTCTTTTTCGTTTTTACCTTAATAGCCTTTTCCTTTCTACAGTGAGCGTATCCATAGTCTTCCTTACAAGCGAGCCTGTACAATGTCTACAAGCGAGCCTGATAGAGATATTTCAAGCGAGCCGGTTACTTTTTCCCACAAGAATACCGATTACCTGATCTACCAATAGCAGGGTTGACATCTATAGGCATGTTTTTTTGAATTTTGGTATGCTACCTCTCTCCGATCGGCTAGTCAGCACTGCCTACTTTCTCACACTGGCACACAGTCCTCCTTTGCGCACCAATTCATACAAACCTGCACAGGGAATCTGACTGATGAACTGTGCAGTCCATCTCCTTTCTCATCGATATCTTTCTGTGCATTCGTGGGCAGCGTGCTAGAACTTTTCAATTTATAGAATCTCCCCTTTATGCTGTCTTTTTGATATGTTTAGCTGTATTATCTTTTGATGCATCTAGGCGGACGTTACAAGATGCAATTCTATGATAATCATGTAAGGAGTGAGTTCTTACTCCTCTGTAATGGATGTATTTTGTGATTATAGGGGTTAAATTCTTTTATGCATGGAGTGAATCATAATTCTTCCGAAATAGGTGACCCTCCTGGAGATTTTAAGGGCTTACTTCTTTCTTAGAAGCTGCTCACAGATCTCTGCATGTCCAAGATTTCTGTATTTCCCAGCAATCTGAAGCTAAGCTATGAATGTAATGAATGATATATGTACTGTTATAAAACAGCAATTTTTTTCTTCTGAAAAAAAATAAATAGAAAAACACGTATGGAATAAAAAGAAATTATTACCTCGTAGTTGGCCGTGAGGGAATACACTAAATACAAAGAAGATTGAAGAATTTGTATACAAAAAGTGAATCTGGAAAAATACCATAAGTAAATAATTAAATTAGGAATGTAACGAAAATGATAACCAAAAGAGAAATGTAACTTCCATAAATGCATAAAACTGATAAATGGAGGTTCCTTACCTTGAATGAAAATTTTATAATGTTGGTCAGAGAGACGAGGCATAAACGCTGACATCCCATAAAGTTACACAACATTCAATTCGATCAAAAGAGGGCATAAAAATAACACCCTCGTCCTACTCTTAAAAATTAGTTCAGTAAACTTTTGGAGAGGTATATCTCTTGACATGGAGCTCTCAAATAAAAAATCAGGGCAAATGAAAAACAAATTATATTGTGAAACACTACCCAGGTCATTCAACGCTTGAAGAAATCTGATTCAATCTTAAACGTTCATCACAGCCATACAGGTGTCTTTGAAAAGACGGAAGCCATGTGACAAGTAGGAGTAACGTACCATAATTTAATGGTTGAGGTAAACGAAATGATAAGGGTAGAGGAAACATTAATTCTGTGCTTGTGCCATCCCATCATTTCTCCCATGGACGGTTCATGTCATTCAATTTAATTAAAAATAAAGTAAACGATGGAAGGGATTTCAATAGTTAAGATGTTGATTGATATATGTTATGAAAATTTCAAATTTTTATAACATATTAAGAAATTTAATACGTTCATATTAAATTTAAATACAGCGAAATAAGTTACTATATGGGTCTTTAACTCTTCGTGGACTTGTATATATTGTGGAATAATATATATATGTTCACAACCGTGGAATATTAATGTTATTAAATTAAATTTACACAACTATTAAACTATGACAAATAAGATGGTGTAAAATAATAAAATTTCAATAGTTTACTATGAATGGTATAGGTTATGGATAATACATTGATATGTATGAACTTTACTTTTAGTTGAGTCAAATATATATATATATTTTGTGGGTAATACATGTATATTCAACAAATAATTATGATATAGGTTATGGATAATACATTGATATGTATGAACTTTACTTTTAGTTGAATCAAATATATATATATATATTTTGTGGGTAATATATATATATTTTGTGGCTAATACATGTATATTTAACAAATAATTATATGGTATGGTATATGGAATTGTATAGTAAGTTTCTATATCACCAATGAAAAATATTATCAGGAATAATGATATATATTTATGAAATAATAATATTAGTTAGAAAGTTATATTGATAAATTATAATTTGAAGACAAAAGATTTAAGCTGTAGTAAAGTATAATAAGAGGAAGTTATAAGAAATCAACTACAACTGAAATATTTGAAGGGTAAAAATATTCCAATGTTGTAACGAAGGGCAAGTTAAAACACTATAAGGAATAATGATAAGGAAAAATGATGGTAAATAAAGTTAAATACATAGGGTTTATGTATTTTAATTTACTTAAGAGGATCTCTTGGGGAATGAAATAAGTAGGGTTCTTAAGAAATAAATATAAATGAAGGGGTGATAAACCTACCTTTATAATATCTTAGTTGAGAATAAGAAAAATAAAATACAGCAAATCTTTAAGATTTCACTATCAATGAAAAATATGTCGGAAAAGACCACTCATCACGACCATAATTACTATAAAAAGAAAGATATTTTTTAGGTTAGTTGGGCGTTGTTAAAAGTTTTAGTTCTCATTAGTGGTCCATGGATAATCGAAGATTTATTTAATGCCTAAAATTCTAGTTTAAATCCCTGTTCCATTGTAAATACCTGAAGACCCTTGATACACGATAACTTATCATGTCAAGTACATACCACATATAGGCTAATAATTCTATTTTTGGGACATGTAGGATTATTTGGGTCGTAACCATGACCCATTATATATAAATAAGCATATGTTACACCCTATGATATTATTCCCCTCCCACGTAATGAGAATGGTCTTCATCCATGTTTGGTGTGAAAAACCTTATAATGACATACATATTTTAGTTGTTTTTAAAAATTATCTTTACAAGGCTCATGTGGTCATTTTAAATAGTTTTTATGGTGTAATATTTAACAAAAGGTGGGCCACCTATAGGAGAAAAAATTTCTTCCCCTTGGATAGATACCGAGTTATCCGAATGATGAATCAATACTCCCTAAAACAATATACACTACACAAAGAATTTACCAAGGCAGAGAAGCTGCAGTTCCACCAGTGTGTCGCCAAGTGTTTTTTCTATGACAAAAATCCCCCAAAACTTTTCCTATACATGAATTTTGGAGCATTATTTGGATCTTGCGACGAGTCATTTTGTGGTCACTTCTGGGTTGGTTGATACTCTATTAAGTCTTTGAGCTCTCTTTTTGGATTATAAGTGTCGAAGTCACCTGCTCACACATGCTCAGCCTGTAATGAATTCATGAGCACATTCCTTCACGCAAGCTTGAAAAATCCTAGCACACACCATAAAGACAGTGCATGTGAAATATTCACTCCACGTTGATAGTTAGTGCACATTTTCATCGATAGTCTCTCACTTATGGCTGCATTTTTACTTCTATTTCGCTGAGTTTTCAAATTATCGCTTTTGCACACCATCGCATTCCCGAATTTTTTTTCTTGTTTTTCAACCACCATTTTTTCTTTCTTTCATTTTAATTATTTTTTTTTTCATTTTATATTCACTCTAGAATGTGTCTCTTTCATCGTCACTTGCATGTCGCTAGTGTCGTTCACACTCCTCTTTTCATATAGAGAATTTCATCTTTTGGGATGGGAAGTGTCCCGTATTGTGTAAAGTGGAGTTTTGGTTTGTTTTGAGGGGTAATCTTTACATTAATGAGTTTTTCTTATCATGCAAACATACATCACACTAATTTCAAAAGTCTCAAGCACTGTCACACAAGTGTCGTCATTGTCGTTGCAATGTGTATCTTTAGTGTTGCACTTGGAGTGACTTGTCGCAATGTTGTCACATGGAGGAAAGCATGTTGTTCGTGTGTTCTAAGTGTTCCATGTTTTGTTGTAAAGTGAAATAAGTGTGTGACCATGTTCAAGTCTTTATTTTGTTCAACTTCATATAACTAATCCAACACTTAGTCAAAACTAGGAAAATTCCATGACCGAGCAACTCAACTTTATTTAGCCCTCCTGGACTGTGCACTGCATAGTATCAGGCCTCAAGTAGCAACTTTACCTCTTGGAACTTCACAATGCATAGTCTCTGCCTCCCAGAACTACACAATAAGTAGTCTCTACCTCCCATAACTCCGCATTACGCAATAATAATGATCAAGCCTATCCCCTAAGCTCCATAATTATCTAGCCCCTAAGCTCCTTAAATCCACATTGTGCCATCTCAATCCTCAAGCTTGAGCCTTGAGCTCCTAAAATACACAAATATGTAGTCACTTGGCATCCTCTCCTTATAGAACTTCGTAGTGGGAAAAATGAGTGCTCAAGACCTTAGTCTAGCTCCTTGAGTCCCTCAACTGCACAGTTGACATGCCCAACCAAGTATGGACTATGAATTTCATAGTCTCAAGGCTCAGTGCTTACCTTTGACTACCTGAGCTACATAATAACATAATCCGATAGTCTCTCTCTCAGTCTGTTACAAAAATTTCATCTCAAAAAATGGATCACCATGAAGTTTCTTAGACTAGGGGTTTATTAGATTGATGCCGTCTTGTTATGAGTGGATGGTAGTCATAGGTACAATATCATGCTATGGTATGATGATTATGAAATATATGGATAAGGGGACCATTCTAGAAGAAATCTTTGTAGATGCAAAGACAAGATGATCAATCAAGAGGAGACAAAGGGACATAATATTGCAACAACAACTAAAGGTCAATATCACACTGAAGACTCCTTATCCTAAGGCCATATGAATGTGGAATAAAATATCATGGTTTATCCTTCAAGAAGGCACAAAGGAAGTGGAATCAATGACTGTTTTGAAATTTCCATGTCATCATGCAATCCATGTTACCAGTGTCATGTAATGTCATGTCATGTCATGAGTGATCATATACCACATCATTTTGTGGATTATGTAAATTCATATTGGATAAATATATTGTAAAATTGAAGTCCAAGAGACATGTATAGAATGTGAAGAATCATGTAACAATTGAAAATACATAGAGAAGTTAAACTATCATCAGGGTAGTCCAAGAGTCACAAGGGAGGTGAACTATCACCACATTTTTTATATATACACCCTCATATCTCATGCCAAAAGAATTTTTGCCTTGGTTCCTCCTACCAGGAATTAGAGAGAAAGATAGTTGTTTTGGAGGAGTGAGTGACTACTTTAATGCTCACATATTAGGGCTAGTTGTGTTCACTATCTTGATGTATCTTTTAACTTTTACTTAATTTGGAAGCTCATTAACCTAGCATGCTTTCATGCAAATTTCATGAATATTGTAAGACTACTCTTTGAATTTTTTCGATGTGTGTTTTTTTAATTTTTAATAAGGAAATTGAACTATTTTAGTGGCTCTGGTACTTACCTTTTTGAAGGTGTGTTGTATTTTATTGAAAAATAATTGCTTCATTGTGAACTATATCGCTAATTGATCAATGTCTCATTCAAATGTATATGCTCGTGTGACTTTTCTATATTGTTACTATTTCTTGTCTTTAAAGGGACCACTTTTCTCTTCCCTTTCGGTAGAAGAAACTTGATACTTTCCGTAGCTGAAAATTTCAGAAGGAAAACTCACTTGTTTATCCAAAAATACTTGTGCATTACTCTCTTGTGCTAAAAATTTAAGCCAAGGCATATCTTTAATAATATGGAAACTGAGCCTTATTTGTGAAAGGGCTCCCACAGCAAATGGTGTGAAGTCTAATTTGGATTTTTCATCAAGGTGCCCCCTTGGTTGCCATATTTTCAACAACGTCAATAGGAACCCTGTGACAAAAATTTGAGCAAGAAAAACCCATATCGTGTAGAAATTATACAGCAATATGTATGCCAATGGATTCAATCCAATCATGCGATATGCTAAAGAAAGATACTAAATCCTTCTACAAATTAATTGTGGAAAATAAACACGATTGCACAATCACACCAAGTAAAAGAAAGGAGAAAATCAATCCAAAACAGAAATATTTTTCCTCAGAAAATCTTGCTGCTCAAAACACCTCTATCTTCTATTGTATATTCAACCAAGGAATTATGAAACAATACAATGCACTCTTCTCACAAGAGTATGTTTCACTCTACCAACTATCTCACACTGATCCAGAAAAAATCCACCAACACTTAGCCAATTTCCTGCCTCTCCTCAACCCGCCTTGCTTGCGCGATTCCTGTAGAATTAAATCCCTACTATTTAGGAATTTTAGCCTTCCAAAATTGTGCAATACTCATGGGAAATCCTATCGGTGTATTCTTGCATGCGGTCAGTTTGCTAATAATAAACTGATAGTTAACATCCATTTAACCTTTGTCCCAACTGGGTCTTCATCATAACTGACATGCATGTAGATATTAATAGTAAATCATCAGTTACTTGACAGATCACTACATGTGAATTAAATCTGATTTAATTCATTTGACCTCTCACTAGTGCAATAATCAGTTACAACTAGTTAAACTGATTTTAACTCGATTAATTGAGTTAACTGAATTCTCATGCATTAAATTAATACACTAACTGCAACTTGGACTCTAAAACAAATAGAATCACTCTGCATGCCTCACCAACCACCTTCAACTCGAATTTCATGAGCTAACTGAGTTTATCTCACAAAGTTAACTATTACAAGTGATTATGAGATAAGATTACAATTTATTGTTCAATTTAATTAAGGGAAAATTAAATTAGACACACATTTCTTGTTTAATTTTCAACTCTCCCTCTCAACAAGAAAGGGATTATCAACGATGCTGATCCTTCCTCTGTGGTATTCTAATTTTCTCTTGGAAAGCGCCTCCATTAGAATATCCGCATCTTGATCCTTCGTGGGAATGTACTGAAGTAACATAATGCATCTCTAAACATAATCTCTGAGATGGTGGTTCTGAATGTCAATATTCTTGGACCTGTCATGGAATATTGGATTAACTGAGAGTTTTATGCAGCACTGGTTATCACAATGTATCACCGTCGGATCCATCTGACGACTAAACAAACCAACAAGTATCTTCTTCATCTAGATGGCCTCACATGCTGCCTGAATAGTTGCCATGTACTCTGCCTTGGCTGAACTGAGTGAAACTGATCTCTGCTTCGTGTTGTACCAGGAAAAGTTTCTCGATCCTATGCTGAAGATCCCTCGTGATGTGCTCTTTCTGTTTGATGGGCAGCCTTCCCAATTTACATCGATTAAGCATTGAAGCTTCACTCCCTCTATCCGTATGTACCATAATCCATACTCTGTAGTGCCCTTGATATATCTCAAGAAATGCTTCCCTGCCTTCCAAAAGAGCTTGGTCAACTTAACCATAGCTTTAATAAGCTGGTTAACTACCTAGCATATGTCTTCTCATGTGTTCACCAAGTACATGTGTGAATGCACAAGATACATGTAAATAGTAGCATCCACTAGCTCACTTGAAGTAGCATCCTCCTTCCTCCAGTTTCCTGCAAGACGAGTCTCCATGGGTTTACATCTCTCCATGTGGAACTTCCTCAAAATCTCTTTGGCATACTTGCCTTGAGAAAAAAATAGCTCCCCATTATGCTACCATATCTCCAAACAAAGGAAATAGTGAAGGAATCCCATGTCCTTCATCTCAAACTATCTTGCAAGATCCTCTTTGCAAGAAGTTATGAGTTGCTCATCACCTATTAGAATAAGATCATCAACATAAAGTACGATAATCAAAAGCTTATCATCAATCACAATCTGGTATAGGTTCGCATCCACTTCACTCTTCTTGAAGTCCAACCTGGTGAAATAGTTTTCAATCCTGCTGTGCCAAGCACAAGGTGCTTGCTTCGGCCCCTACAGTGCTCTCTTGAGTCTGCACACATGCAACTCACTATCAAAGGTATCAAAACGTTCTCGCTGCTCAATGTACACTTCTCCCTCAATAAATCCCTTAAGAAATGTAGTCTTCACATCCATCTAATGTATTTTCCACCCGATCTGCGCTGAGAATGCAAGGATAGATCTAATTGATGAGTGCCTCGCAACTGGTGCAAAAGTATCCTCATAGTCAATCCCCTCAACTTGTGAGAAACATCGGGCTACAAATATAGCCTTGTACTTCTCCACACTCCCATCTGCTACTTGCTTCACCTCATAGCTCCATCTAGATCCAACCATTTATTTCCCGACTGGTCTTGGGACAACTTCCCATGCACTGTTCCTGACAATGGTGTCATACTCCTCAACCATTGCATCAACCCAAGTTGGTTGCTGCAATCGTTAGGGGAATTTTGAGGTCTAAAATGGGCCTCCTAAGAAAAAATTACAACTAAAATAAACGTTATAAGAACCAATAGGATTCAAGATGATTATGTCAACCATGGGGGATGATTCACCATTTTTTAGGTAAAAAAGTAAAAATACTAAAAAATAATAAAATAATAAAAGTACTTTTTCAACTCGTATTTTCAACTTATATCTCTAATGGTTTACTCAAATTTCGAGTGGGAATACTCATTGGAAGAAAAATGTAATTCCTCATCCAAATATTACCTGTGTTGCATACTTTTGATGGACCCTGCTACACGAAAAATGAGAAATACATAAAAAGACGTGATTGAAATCGCGTTTTTTTATGTATTTCTCATTTTTAGTGTAGCAAAGTCCATCAAAAGTATGAAATGTTGTTAATCCTTGGATGAGGAATTAAATTTTTCATCCAACGAGTATTCATGTTCGAAATTTGAGTAAAACCTTAGTGAGATAAGTTCAAAATACGAGTTGAAAAAAGTAGTTTTTTCTTTTTCCCTCTAAAATTTGATGATGTAATCAAATCTTATTTTATTATTTCCACTATTATTTTATAATTTCCTTAGGAGACCCATTTTAGACCACAAAATTTCCCTAATGACTTCCTTAAAAGAGGATGGTTCTGTCACAATACACTTTCTCATAAGAGCCATGTATCCAGTAAACTTATCTGGTGACTTTCTCCGTCTGTGCATTGATGTAGGTGCTCCTACATTTTTTGCCACATCAAGTTTCAATCTGTCAGCTTCTATGGTGCACCTCCTACCATGTCTGGTGGATGGCTTTGCATGAGTGGTTTCTGCTACTCCATTATCCTCCGCATGTGGCTACTCCACATCTTGAGTTTCATCCTTTAGAACCAAGAGTTCCTCATCTGCATGCAAATCAAGCTCTCTCTCAAGGGACAATCGCATGGATTTATCCTCATCAAATTTTACATCCTTTCTGACAACTGTCATCCTTTTGTTCAAAAAATACGCCCGATAGTTATGGGGAGTATCAGTGTACCCCACAAATATCCCAATCTATGTTGTTGGTTCTAGCTTCTTTTTGGAATATTTGTTCACATGGCAATAGACAGATGAGACAAAAATTTTAAAATTTGAAACATTAGGTTTCTTACTAGAAAATGCCTCCTCTGGTGTTATCATGCCAAGTATCCGATGAGGACTACGGTTCTACACAAATACCGTTGTGTTGCATGCCTCTTCCCACAGATGCAATGATAGGCCCTGATCATGTAACATCGCTCCTGTCGTACCCACAATTTTTTTGTTCTTTATTTCTGAAACTCCATTCTATTATGGGTTATGAGGTGCAATCAAATCTCTAGGAATTCCTTCTTTTCTACAAAAGTTATTGAATTCATTGGAGACGTACTCACCACCATTTTCGCTCCTCAGAGTCTTCACATGCTTCCTTATATATTTCTCAACCATTTCTTTCAACTCACAAAAATTTGAGAACGTATAATCTTTCTTTTGCATGAAGTAGATCCAACACTTTTTAGAAAAATCATCAACAAAAATCACATAATATCCATGCTTTGCTGTAGAAGTTGTAGATAATGGTCCGCACACATCTGTAATATCCCCAAATAGGGATGCATAAATACTTGAACATAATTCTAGAATATAAATGAGAAATAACTCATAAAATGTGTTTGAAACACATATCCATCAATTAAATGTACAACATCAAGAAATCTGATCCATTATATCAGCCAAAATTGGGGAAAAGCAATTATTTATGCCATAAAAACATTATTTTCAGATATTTACGTGATAATATGGAAAAATAATATTGGGATCCCTTAGAATATGTAATTTGGGACTCACAGCTAGAAAATATCCGAAAACAAATCACTTTTTCATAGTTAAATAGATCTCCTAGTTCCGGTATGGCTTAAAAACACTGAAATCCCATGACTTGACTAAACAGAACATTTCTGAAGCATGCACAACGTCTCTTAAAGATTATTTCTGATAAAATATGATGAAAACATCAGATATAGAGTTTTATTGCTCAGAACATGAATAAAAAAGGAAGAATTTGATGAAGAAACCCTCAAGAATGAGGTGCTGCAACACATAGAATTGACTGCAAAGGCTTGAAAGCGTTATTTTATTGAGTGTACTATAGCAGTAGATTAAAAATTATATATATTGAAAAATAATGCATGAATAATCAGATCTATGACAGATCCATACACTATACTGTCTCTACTTTACATTCTCCTTGGGGATTTCAGCAAATCATGAAGCACATGGAGTAGATCTGAGATTCTATGCAACAGATCTATAGATATATTTAGAATTTTGGAAGCATATACAAGAGTATTCAGATCAGATCTGAATATGACATGGATAAGAACAGAAATCCATGGATCACCACAGTGAAGGGCAGATCCCCAACAATAGAGATCACTCCTCAAACTTTGCCAAAACACCCTGCAACTTTCCTCTTTGTAGATAATGTAGTACTGGAATAGGGATTGTGATGTAGGCTTGATGAATATTTTTTCTTGATGCCAAGATGTAGATTTGAAGCTCAAATGATCCAGAACACTCTTGCCAATGGGATAGAAGCCTCTCCCACTAAAAAGGGGCACTAGATTGGCCTAGATATGAGTGGATCTAGCCTACACTTGTTGCAGCTTACAAAGACAACCAAACCCTCAACAGGATCTGAGTTGTAGTTGGAAGTAAAAGCTTGGCCTTAAGCCTAGTAGTGGTCAAGAAGTACAAGTCTCTTCCAAGAACTACTCAAGGAAAGAGAAGGATTCCTAAACAGGAGATCCTTGTGCTAAACAACGCTATTCTCTGCTAGACAGCCAAGAGAATGAGAAATGTCTAAACAGACATATTCTTCAGAGATAATATGGTCTTCAACAACCCTTCTCTTTTTTTCCTCCTCTTCCTTTTATAATAATGACATCTTGAAAAACCCTAAACCATCTCAATGATTTAGCTCCTTTCACATGTGTGGCCTCCATCTAAAACTGCACTGTGCATGTAGGAGGTTCATTGAATCTAGATAGTGTTGTTGATTTGGTCCTATTGACCAGGGTCGTCCTTTCTGGGGTAAACTACATATGGCAATTTAACACCTGTATGGGGCATTGGTTTATTCACTGATTTTAGGAGTTTTTATGTTCCTCCCTTTTACATTTATTCATGAACATAAAAGTAAAGAAAAATTTAATATTCCAATTAGCTTGAGGCTAATTGGGAATATTATAGTCCTCCCCTCCAAAATGTTGCTTGTCCTCAAGTAGCTCACAAGGACTTTGCAAAATCTCCAATGGATTTGTCTCCTCCCAAGAATACAAGTTTGCCTTTGGTGAATAACTCAAATAGTTGTCATCATGAAGAAGTGGGAGATACATAGAAAGAAACATATGCATTCCATTGGTCTTCTCAAGGCATGAGAGATGATAAATGGTGGGTAATTCATCCCCCATGAGACACTCCAATATCCATGCTATCATCCAAACAAAGTGAGCCATCCTAAGTAGCTCATGGAAACAATCACCACTCCCCTCCTTATGCAATGTCTATGGGCTTCATGGCTAGAAATGAGAGGTAAGAATGTTCAACTTACGTTGTCTCTCTCTCCATTTATGATAAATGTGGAGCTGTTGATCCTGGGTTGCAATAATATAGCCCTCATGAAGCCAACAGACACTTGGAACCTCATGATTCCCTTCATTGATTCTAGGGACCCTTCTTGCCCAATCTTTCATGCATACAGTGAATAAAGTGCCATCACCATATGTGCTCCAAACGGAACATGGACTAAGTGTCATATGATGTATTAGATGGTGACAATAGTCCCTCCATTGAGACCAGCATTGTTCTTCTTCTTGCTGCCTCAAAACATAGTACAATAAGTGGCCATCCCACCACCTTCTTGCTGCCATAAGCTTCTCCAAAGCTTGAAAATAATAGAGCATAAGAGGTGTTAGTAGAATGTGACTCAAGTAACACCCATCTTGCAAAAACTATTCCCATGTGAGAGACTTTTCCTAAAGACATAAGTCAATCATATGGCTTCTTACATAAGAAAACAAAAGAAATAGTGTATCAGCCATATAATGTTCCATCCTCTTCTTGAATTATGCATAAGTATGGGAAGTTTCATTCCCAATCGACACATCCAACCCATGTGTCATTCCTCCCATCATGTTCCCAACAAAGATCAGAGAATCATTATCATAATGATACAAACAAGATCTCTTATGCCTCCTCATGTGAGAGTTACATTTTCTTCCAAACCCAAGTACATACATGATCATGAGATACATTCCAAACAAAAATACATGTAAATACATGAGATACATCCCAACGAAAAGTATGGACATGAGTTTTAACATGTGATGTCCAAAATCTCTTTTGGTCAACCAAAGCAACCATGCTTTCTTCTTATGCACCCTCCCATTGACACACAAGGCATGAGACAAGAAAATATGAATCTTTGGGGAGTACCCACACTCACCCAAGAGAAACCAGCATAGTGCATCTCCTGCCTGCTGTTATAGCATCATTTCTCACCTTCATATGATTCATGATTGCTTTTATGGCTTTGGGCACCCATTACTACAGACTTGGACAAATTCACTAAAAAACAGTGTAAAAATCCCCATACGTGGTTATGCCTAGACTTTTCTGTGTGTATACGCGAGTCCACATGCACTTTTCCGTGTATGCCATTAAAATCATTAAAAAATATATAAAAATTCCCTATTTTCGAGCTGGGTTGATGGTTACTCTGCTAGTTCAACCAGCCCAGCACGTGTTGCTTCGTTTCCATTGTTGAAACACGCTGATATAAAGCTTGTCATGTGTGTATTTTAGAGGAAGAAATTATTGATATTCACTCTTGTTGGTATTCTATCCAAGTACGATTCTGGTATCTGCATTTCCCAGTTCATTACGGAAACCCTTGTTTCATGAGATGCTCATCTCTCTATATGTCATCTCGTATGCACTAGTTCGGAAGGAATCTTAGCGAGGCAAGGGTGGGACGGATCCGGACGACGGTCTGCTCGAAGATCGTGGAAGGATTCAGGTGATCTCTCCACTCGTTATTTCTGTACATGCTATTTATAATACAGAAGAACCGTCTTGTTCCCGAAATATACATGTTAATGTCCACTTGTATATATGAGAATATTGTTATTTAAGCATTTATGATGGTTTATCTAATGTTTCATATGGATTTCACTAACATTTAGAGTAGATATATGCTGTACAACCAGTTCTTCGTGTTTGTTTCTTCTTGTCTTTCAGGTTAAGAAGGAAGAAGGGTTGCTGGGGGTTTGGACCCCGCGGGATCTGCTTCAACCGTAGGACCTACGGGTAACTTCCTCGATCTACTCTATTTAGTTTTCATGAACATGTATGGTTGTGTGAGTCCTTCTTAAGTAGCATGCCCCTGCTCTGTGGAGGTTGTAACCCAACGAACCTCTAGGGTGATTTTCACAAACACACTTACTCGGATCTAGATGAGAAAGAGTGGTTTCCACACTTGCTGCCCATAACATATCTCCATGGCTGAAAGTGGAAGATATATTTGGTGCCTTAGAAAAGCACTCATCATGCTGCAAAATCTCCCTTTGTTAGCCAAGGGAGTGGCCATAATCAGAAATAGTTTTGGCTCAAAGTTGGCCATGAAGTTTATAAGGTATAAAACTCCTCTTAGGAGTCATGGCCTGCATATACATAGTAAGATAATGCATACAATTAGAAAATAAAACATGCTTTACATAAGTATGCTCTTCACCAATAGTTCTCCTTATACAAGTGGAGTGGTGTATGGATCTCTCTCCTCCTTCCAAGGTAGGAAGAGTTGGCTGAAATAAGTCTATCTTAGAGTCTTGTTGCTGCTCCAACTCCACAAGGCTCATGCATCTTTGAAAATGCTGATATATTTTTTTTTCAAAGCCCTCCCAATAATAGCTCCTCAAGATGATGTTGTTGAGCTTCATAGAATATGTGTGGCTGAAAGAGAACTCTTCATAGGCTCCTTGTAGTAACTTATCCTTGAGATTGGAGGCTCTAGATAAGAATATCCTACCATGATCATAGATGACTCCATCTTGGACTAAATAGCCCTTTAAATATGACCAAATCAATCACTATTAATCAAATAAATCATTATTTATTTGATTATATCCCAACCACTTCCTTAAAAAGATAAATAAATCATTTATTTATTTATTTTTCACTAATCAAGGGATTTGACCCAAGTCAAACACCCTTTTCCTCCAACAAATAATAATAAAATATTCCATAGAGGTGGATCTAGATGTGATTAACATTATTTTAATCATGCACCAAGATCTAGAAGGACCCAATATTTTGTTATAAATAGGAGGGTTTTCCTCATCATTCTTCACCTTTTGTTGCATACTAGATCACTCTGGATCTATACACTCGGTCTCATTTTCTGCCATTGTTGCTCCCATTGAGCTCTACCTTCTACATTGGGTTTTCTACATCTACAAAAGAGAGAGAAAGCTTAGATCTGAAGTGCTGAGGACTACAAAGAACCCATCCCATTGAGGAGATCTGGATACACCTTCTTGTTTCCTCCCAGGTGCCCTGTAATATAAAAATTCATTCAAAAATCGTGTTCTTGCCTTGTCTGTTGGATGCATGGAGCAAACTCTTTACTTCACTGCTTAATATCTTTCCATTTATAGATCTGTTTGTTGCAGCACTTTAACTACTAATTGCAGATCTGAAGATGTTTTGTAGCCATTATTGTTGTTAGGGCTATTAGTTATGCGTAGCTAAAGTGGGTCTTTTTCGTACACTTCGACAAAGAATTCATACTAACAAATGGCGACTCCACACGGGTTTTAAATTACGACCGCCGTCGTTTTTCATATTCCTGCATATCCAGCTACTTCAGGCCCTAGGGCTTCTTTTTTAGCTGCTTAGTTTTTCTCTTTTCATGTCATTTTTCTCACATAAAACCCTAAAAACCTAAAATTTCTAACTTCCGTGTGTTTCTGGCCCTATTGCGCAGGTAAGCGACACCAGCCGCACTTGAGACGGCAATTTTTCAGAAAATCTGCCGCCGAAACAGCCGGAACGGGGGGGTCGCACCTTTTGGCCCAAAACCTGCGACCTGGACGCACTTTTCAGCCTGTAACCTGCGACCTC